>SDVV010009618.1:0-16622 GCA_016164225.1 Gammarus roeselii | reverse complement strand
GATGTTAGAGAGAATATACCAACAATAACGTTGGGAGAAATGTATGTGGACAGTGAAATCATCATTGGAAAAACTTCAGTCCTCGCCAAGATTCGATCTTGCGTCGCCGGAATATGAGTCCAGCACTCTACGCACTAGGCAGTGATAAAACAGAGGAATTGGTAGTCGACCCTTAAACAGTACAATACCCACGAAAGCTTGAATCACAACTTTTGTTGTGTTGAATGGCCTAGTGCGTAGAGTGCTGGACTCGTATTCCGGCGACGCAGGATCGGATCTTGAATTCACACACCGGTTCTAACTATTCTCCTTATGGGTGGCAAATGACAGCCAAATTGCGCTCTTTCTTTCATGCAACCTTGTTCTACGACTATTCCTTCTTCTTCTTTCCATTCTTGCTGTTATCATGCGTGAAATTCCCTACACCTAGTGTAGATCTCATGCATGGGATCCCCGTTTTCTGTCTCTTCTTCATCTTCCCCCTCAGCAGGTGTTGGAGCGCGTAGCCCGCACCTTAAGGACTACTGCGGATCCTTGGGGCTCTGAAGCAGGGTAGGTAGTGTGTTATTCCTCCTTACTGCCGGCCGGGGAGTGCTGGGACCATATGGCCTCAGCACCTTAGGAGTTCCTGTACCTCCTGTGGCACCCGTACATACCATAGACGTTCGCCGCGCAAAGAACTTTGCCTTTGCGCAGTAGTATAACTATACTCGAACAGTGAAAAAGATAAAAAACAAAGAGTAACATGATGCAGCACTGTCTGCTGGTTTGACATACGGCGCCAAAAGGACGTTTACTCCAGCGCGCTAGAAAGCCTCATTACTCTAATCTAATCTAGGTTCACGGGCCGCACGGAGTCACGGCCCAACCGGAGGAGGTGAACACCCTTATTTCCCTTCAGACTCTCCTCTTATTCACCCTTCACTATCTCTCCTGTTCTCTTCAATCCTGATTTGCTTAACTTTTATTTACTTCATTTGCATGATATGTTTAGTTCAAATTTCCTTCAACTTATCTCAGACTCCTTCTTAACAACTCTCCAGCTCAGTGCCAGAAGGACTTTGACTCCAGTGCACTAGAAAGCCTTGACACTCTAATCTAACAACTCTCCTAATAGTCGCTGCACGCACGCACATACACACGCACACACACTAAACACACACACATACCAGTCTTAACTATTCTCCTTCCGTGTGGCAAATAACAGCCAAATTGCGCTCTTTCTTTCATGCAACCTTTTCTTCTTTTCATTCTTGCTGTTCCCATGCCTGAAATTCCCTACTCCTATTGTTGATCTCATGCATGTGATCCACGTTTTCTGTCATCTTCATCTTCCCTCTCAGCAGGTGCTGGAGCGCGTAGCCTGGCACCTTATGGACTACTGCGAATCTTTGGAGCTCTGAAGGGTAGGTAGTGTGTTGATCCTCCTTACTGCCACCCGGGGAGTGCTGGGATCATATGATCTCAGCACTTAAGGAGTTTCTGTACCTCCTGTGGCACCAGTTCATGCCATAGACGTTCGCCGCGTAGAGGACTTTAATTTTGCGTGGTAAACCTAACTCAAACATTAAAAGAAAACGAACTTGATGCAGCACGGTTTGCTGGTTTATCATTCGACGCCAGAAGGACGATGGCTCCAATGCGCTAGAAAGCCTCGTCACTCTAATCTGATCTTTCTTATCTTGACCACGCTCCTCATGGTACTAGACTGTCAAATCACACACTACTGCTGTCACAACTATCAATCATGGTAAAGTCAGCCAAAAAACTACCTGTAAAAATATTGGTAAAAATATAACGTGTAGGACGCACATCTAGGCACGTACGCCGCAGTCGATTCCGATCCACGGATCACCCTCGAAAATGAAACCGCCATCGATTTATCAATCTGTTCTCCCACTTAAGCTCCCCAACTCGTTTGGGCAGTCCTGCCTTCAACACATGACAGTGATCACGACCCAGTGATTATATCGCTCCTTACTAACCGACCAAACAATCCCGACGCACAGGAACTTCGATTCAACTACCGGAAAGCCAGCTGGGAGGAATACTCGACACATGTCGCATGGGACGATGTGGAGGGCCTTCCCGAAGACATTTCAGAGCGCGACCTTATCATACATCTATACGAGAAAGTCCAAAGTGCAGCTGCCGCATGTATTCACCAATATTTACCCTCTACCTTTTTTCCGAAACCTTGGTGTTGCCCGGAGGTACAAGAAGCAATGGACCAGCGTGAAAGGATGTACGGACCCAATTAGTTAAGACAATCAATCGTAACACCCCTCTTTCCCAAGTGTGGGAAAAAATCAGACGTATTCAAGGTCGGCCCGCGCGACCTATCCACATACTGTCGGACGGAGACACTGTCTATTCTTCATATGCAGACATCGCGGACAAACTAGCTCAGACTTTCAGCCAAATATCACAATCAACAAATTATACGGCTTCTTTCCAACGGGAAAAGATCCTAAGAGAAAGTGAGCATATTGACTTCACTTCCGCTAATGAAGAATTCTACAACAAACCTGTCTCCCTCTATGAACTACAATATGCTATCGACCACACTCGTGAAACCTCACCCGGGCCGGACCAAGTGCACATCAAAATGATCAAACACCTTCCTGACAACGCTCTCCAGCAACTACTAAATGTGTTCAATACGTTGTATTCAAATTCATTCTTTCCCAATCAATGGCGGGAATCCGTAATTATCCTGATACCCAAACCCGGAAAATGTAACAGCGACCCACATAACTATCGTCCCATTGCCCTAACTAGCGTCCGATGTAAGACTGGAAAGAATTATAAACTCACGCCTAGTCGACGACTTTGAAATGCATGCAGGCCTTAACAACATCCAGTGCGGCGGCGTAAGAGCCACTCCACAACGGACCACCTCGTACGACTAGAATCAGACATTAGACTGGCCTTCGTCTGAAGAGCACATGTGGTTTCCATATTTTTCGACGTTGTAAAAGCATACGACATTACGTGGAATTACGGGATCATGAAGGATCTTGACCGTTAAGGTTTGAGAGGTCGCATACCACGTTTCATCCACCAATTTCTACAAAACCGCACCTCCAGGGTCAAGGTAGGCAACACAGTCTCCTTCATATCCACAAGAAATGGGCGTTCCCCAGGAAAGCGTCCTCAGTGTCACTCTTTTTATCCTCAAAATCGATTAGTTAGCCGACATTCTTTCCCGAGACGGAAGACTGCTCTCATCACTATACGTGGACGACCTACAAATAAGCTACAGACACCCCAACCCCATAACAATTCAACATGAACTCCAGAAGTGCCTAAACCTAGTCTGGAACTGGGCTTCCCTTAACGGATTCCGATTCTCGCCCTCTAAAACTAAAAGCATGCACTTTACCCTTGTGCCCGGCGTACACCTGAAACCAGCCCTGACGCTGCACAACACAACTCTAATATACGAAGAAACTATAAAATTCCTGGGTCTTGTGTGGGATCCTAAACTCACGTGGCGACCCCACATAGCAGCCCTGGCGACTCGATACAAAAGGTCGACGGGACATATCCAATCGGTAACATCCCTGAAGTTCGGTGCCGACATGGACACCGGAATGACGTTGTTCAAAGCAATAATACGATCGCGCATGGACTACGGAGCAGTTGTCTACGGTTCAGCAGATAAAACTACTCGCGATCAATGAAAAAAAAGGATTTGCGTATCAAAACCGGCGCGTTCCGATCCATCCCAATCGAATCCCTTAACGTGCTCGCTAACGAACTTCCACTTTCGCCCCGCGAGACAAACTTTCACTACAATACTATTTTAAGACTAGAAGTCTAATCAACAACCCGGCAATCAGCCACATCACCAACTTATCCGATAGGCGCCTTTTCGCGGCTAAGAAGAACATATGCTCACCGTTTTCCCTTCGTGTGAACAATCTGCTGACCTCGCTGAACATCAATCGTAAAGCTATTAAGCCTTTATTCTCTTACCGAATTCTTCCAATTAACACTCCAACATGGATAATCGACCCACTACCGGTCAACTTAGACCTGCAAGTGTACCTTAAAGCAACTACTCCAACCAACGCTCACCGGCAGGAATTCCTAAGACTACTTGAGAGAGAATATTTAGAGCACCGCCATATATACACCGACGGCTCCAAAACCGCGGACTAAGTGGGAGCCGCCGCTGTGTGCGGGAACATCCCACTCTCGGCCACCCTCCCACAAGAGGCATCAGTGTTTTCTGCGGAGCTCCACGCACTCAAACTAGCTATCTCTTTTGCCAAAACAGATCACTCCCCCAAATACATCGTATTCTCAGACAGTCTGAGTGTCCTCACCCAGCTTGAAACACTGCACTACGAACATCCCGCTCAGCGTAAAATGCAGCACGATATCTTTGTGATGTCCGAGACGGGTCGACAGTTGAATTCTGCTGGATCCCCGGACACGCGGGAATAAGAGGAAACGAACTCACGGACTCGCTTGCTAAACTGGCATCTACTCACCAAGAACATTTTTTCGCAATACATCACCGGGACTGGTCCCCTATTATCAACTCCCAAATAAAATTATGCCTTGTAGCCGGGGCGTAAGAATCTTGCTACCGTATCCACCGCGTGTCGTAGAAGGCGACTAAAAGGGGTGGAGCGAAGGGGCAAGGAATCCCGTTCTCTGTAAAACCCTTCCTCTAAGACGACAAAACGAGCGGGGGGAGGAGAGACTCATGCCTCTCCGAACCCTATTTTTAGGGTCGCTGAATGTGCGTGGCTGTAGTACAAATGTTGTAAAGAGGAGGGAGATTGGCGAGATGTGTGTGAGGAGGAAGTTTGATGTGTTGACGCTGAGTGAGACGAAATTGAAAGGTAAGGGAGAATCTGAGTTTGGTGTGGTAAGTGGAAGAAAGTCTGGTGCGGAGGAAGGTTGGGCACGAGAAGGTGTGGTTTTGATATTCGACTGATTGGTTGGCTAGTAGCGTTACCGAGTGGAAGGAGTTGTTCTCAAGATTGATGTTGGTGAAAGTTAAGTAAGGCGTAGAAAGATGGGTATTTGTGAGTGCTTACGGACCTGGCAGCGAGAGGAGTGAAGAGGAGAGGGAGTAATTCTGGACTGACCTGAGTGAGTGTATTGAGAGTTTTGGAGGTCATTTCAATGTAGTTGTATTGGGTGACCTTAATGCGAGAGTTTGAGATGTTGTGGTGGGGAATGTGATAGGAAGGTATGGCGTTCCCGGTAGAAATGACAGTGGAGAAAACCTGATAGGTCTTTGTATGGAGCGGGAGTTAGTGGTCGGGGACAGTTTGTTCAAGAAACGAGATATTCACAAGTACACATGGGTAAGGATGGCCCATGGTGCAGTGGTGGAGAGAGAACCGATGGATTTTGTGCTGATATCGAGAAGAGTGGTGGGGAGGCTGTTGGATGTGCGGGTGTTGAGAGAGGAGGGTGGAGGAGTGTCTGACCATCTGTTGGTGGAAGGTAGATTAGGAGTGGAGCAGAAGTGGAAGGGCAACAAATGAGTGGGAGGAGGAAGAGAGGTAGTGAAAGTGAGTGTACTGAATGTGAGAAGTAGTGCCGAGGAGTTCCAGCAGGCGTTGAGGGAAGAATATAACAACGTGAGAGGACAGGACCTGAGATATGTGGAGGAAGAACGGGAGGAGTAAGGGATGCGTTGCTAAGATGTGCGAAGAAGGTGTGTAATGCGCGTCGTTTTGGGCTCGTGCATAAGGAAAGGTAGCGAGTTGTGGAACGAGAGGTCAAACTGGCGGTGGCACGGAGAAGAGCGTTTGAGGAGTTGTGTCAGGTGAAGTCGGTGGTGGCTTATGAAAGCTACAAAGAGAGGAGCGAGGTGAAACGGGTCATGGGGAGAGCCAAATGGGATGCTGAGGCCCGGTTTGGCAGACAGTTGTGCCAGAATTTTGAGGAGAACAAAAAGATGTTTTGGAAAGGAGTGAAGAGGGTGAGAAAGGGAGGGACCGGAAAGGGAGAAGTGGTGAAAGATGAAAATGACCAGTTGTTGTTTGAAAGTGGTGATGTACGGAAGAGGTGGGCCGAGTATTTTGATGAGTTGTTGAATGTCGAGGATGACTGAGAGGCTGACTTTGTTGCTGTGGGTGGTGGTGCTCGGATGCCAGTTTTGGGAGAAAGACTTGTGGCGGACATTACCAGGGAAGAGGCGCAGGAGGCGGTGGACGGGATGAAAGCAGGGAAAGCCCATGGTTTGGATGGCGTTTCGACCGAGTGCCTGAAGAAGGGTGGAGTAACACTTGTCGAATGGTTGGTGAGGTTAGAACTTGCGTTTTGTGGCAGGCGTGGTACCGATTGAGTGGCGCAGTGCCTGCATTGTTCCGCTATATAAGGGCAAATGAGATAAAAATGAATGCTGCAACTTGAGCGGTATCAGTCTGTTATGTGTGGTTGGTAAGTTGTACGGGAGAGTGCTGATCAAAAGGATTAGAGATTGTACGGACTGCGCAATTGGAGAGAAACTGTGCGGCTTTAGAAGTGGTAGAGGTTGTACCGATCAGATTTTTGCAGTGAGACAGGTCTGTGAGAAGGACCTTGCCAAAGGAAAGGATGTCTTCTGGGCCTTCATGGATCTGGAGAAGGCATACGACAGGATTGACAGGGAAGCGCTGTGGAGGGTGTTGCGTTTGTATGGAGTGGGCGGACATATGTTGAAAGCGGGGTAGAGTTTCTATGCTGGCAGCCGAGCATGTGTCAGAGTGGGAAGCGAGGTGAGTGATTGGTTCACAGTGAAAGTGGGACTGAGACGAGGCTGCGCGATGTCTCCCTGGCTGTTCAACTTCTATATGGATGGAGTGGTTAGGGAGGTGAACGCGAGTGTGCTGGGTCGTGGCCTGGAACTGTTGAAAGCAAAGGGGCGGAGTTAGCAGTTGAGCCAGTTGCTATTTGCTGATGATACGGCCCTGGTTGCGGATTCAGAGGAGATGCTATGTAGACTAGTGTCTGAGTTTGGTAGAGTGTGTGAGAGTAGGAAGCTTCGAGTGAACGTGGATAAGATTTAAGTAATGAGATGCTCAAGGACTGTCGATGCGAGCAAAATTAGTGTCACCCTAAATAGAGAGCTCTTGGAGGAGGTTCGGTGTTCTAAGCATCTGGGCTCCCATGTGGAGATAACTGAACTAGTGGAAACTGAAGTGAAGGCACGAGTGGAGGAGGGGTGTAAAGTGTTGGGTGCAATGAAGAGTGTAATGAGCTGTAGGACGTTGGAGATGGAAGCAAAGATAGGGCTGTATGAGGGTGTTGTTGTCTCAACTGTGCTCTTCGGAGCTGAGACTTGGGGGGGGGGGGTGAGAGCAGAAGAGAAAAGACGATTGAATGTTTTCGAGATGGAATGTTTGAGGAGCATAGCTGGAGTAACGCAGAGAGACGGGATCATCGATGATAAAGAAGTTGGAGGACAGAGTGGATTCGCGTGTTCTGAGATGGTTCGGGCACATGAAGAGGATGAATGAAGGAAGATTGGGTGAAAAGGGTGATGAATGCGGAGGCGAGTGGTCGCAGGCCTAGAGGTAGACCGAAGTTTGGGTGGATGGATGGTGTGAAGCAGGCGTTAAGAAGGAGATACATGAATGTGGATGTGGCGAGAGAGCGTCCAATGAACAGGCGTGAGTGGAGAGTGGTGAGTGGTTGTGAATGGTTGATTTTGACGCTGCTCTGATGTGCTTTCCCGCCCCTGGCATCCCGCTGTCGGGATGTTCGGGGGGGGGGGGGGGGGGCCATTATGACGCGGCGGGGGTAAACTAGTGAAAACTGTCGGGCCCTGCTGCTGACAACGGATCCTCGGACTACACTCGTGACCCAGAGTGTATGTTGCGGGGGTACCGGCCGGACCCTTTAGCACAAAAGGGCTAAGTGGTGTGAGTGTATGAGGGTGTGAGGTGCGCCTTGCAGTTAGCCACCCCCCTTTCTGGAGGATGCGGCCTAGTGTCTATCTGTATATAACATTCCGATGGGATGAAATGTGGCAACAGAGCGGACAAAAAATGTTTTCAGTCAAACCCTCAGTCGGGAATGGGAAACAAAGTTCAACAACAGAAAAGACAAAGTGTTCATCAGCCGCTTGTGCTCGGGACACACGTGGATAACTCACAACCACCTGATGGATGGCGACTTGAGACCACCTTGCCCCTATTGCCACCAAGGGGCTATCAGCGTGAAACACTTGCTGATGGATTGCAACGCTCTCGCGGCAGCCCGACGAGCGTTCTTAAATCCCCCGTGCTACCTACAAAGCCTACCCACTGATTCAACCTACCGTTAAAAGCTTATTGCTTTCGGAAAACACACCGGACTACGCGAAGCTGTTTTAATCCCATACGCCTTTGCAAGTGAGGTGGTCTCTGCACCCCATTACGCACAGAGATAACAATACATTTACGAAGATACGCATTAGCTCTCAACTCTCTTATACGCGCTAGTACACGAATATGCTCAAATTGAAATATGTACTGACTTCATCGTGACAAGACTAATATTTTCGCACGCAAGGTTGTGCGAACTTACCTGAATCAATGACGGTCGCGCCCTACGGAAGAGCCTATTATGACTCACGTTGATGCTCCGGTGGAAATGAGGCTCAAATCAAATCAAAGGCAGTCTTTGCTGAGAGTACTAATCTGGCAGTGTGTAGCTACGTTTCCCGGTGAACATAATCCGTACCGTCTGTTCCTACCACAGTACGGCCTTGTCGGGAAGCCATTGTCAGGTGTGGATTACACAAATTCTATCCTCTCATTACCAGTTTACCGTGCTGATTGCATCACCAGTCCAACATCATGGGAACACGTTTGTTAGTACCGGTTACTGTCATTTACTTGTGCTAGTCTGTTCCTATTGTTGTTGGAATGAAAGACTTCCTTTACCTCCCATACAAATGTAGTGACTTGAGCAGGCCATGAGCCTAAGCAAAGCCGAAGACAGACGATGACTTCAAGTAGCAGAGGTTGCAACATTAACGCCTGATGCCAGAAGAACACAAACTCTAGCGCTCTAGAAGACCTTGACACTCAATTATATTCATGCAGCCCTGAATAGTAACCCCGGTCACTCTAATCTTTGCTATCTAGCACCGTTGGTCCTTTGAATCTAATACTGATGCCTTGTATGGTCATTTCCTGATGGGAAATGTATAATTTGATTGTTTCATACCAAAAACTTTTCATTCATGACTTTCATATTTCCTCATACTAAATTTTGTCTCTATGGTTGTTCAGAGTGGAGGCGCATCTATGAGGGTAACCAGTTCTCACGTGTCGCACGTCCCTCAAACCGCTGACGATGAAGAGGATGATAGCGAGGACGATGACGCTAGTCTGCCGCCGTCCTCCACTTCCACCCTACGCTCGCCCCTCCATGTTCGCGACGGTCTCGAGGGTGGCGAGCACTCACTGCCACCCTCAGCTCGCTCCACCCTCACAGGGCCGCAGATCGCGCACGTGCTCGCAACGCTCGCCAGGCAAGACACATTTAAAAGGTCAATAATGACATTGTTCGAATTCGAACGGGGTAGGTGAGGAAGTTAGAGGGAAAAAATTAGATTCAGGTGCTCTGAGATGGTTCGGGCACATGGTGACAGTAGAGGTGAGTGGACGTAGGCCTGTATGTAGACTGAAGTTTGGCTATGGGTGGCCTGAAGCTGGCGGTCAGCAGAAGAGATATCAGTGCAGAAGTAGCAAGAGAGGATGCAATGGATATCTGTGAAGGGATTAAGATTGTAAATGGGTGTTTTGGCGCAGCCCTGATGTGCCTTTCTTCCCTTGGCGTCTCGTGCTGGAAGAGGGAGGGAGCTGAAGTTATGACGCAACAGCAGGGTTGGCAACTCAGAAAAACCCCATAGATGCAGAAGTTGGTTTTATTGTGTTTTTCAATTTATCTTGATAGTTCGGCTATCCGTTTCTATAATATTGTATGTACAGACATACAGCTGTTTCCCCCCTAGTTAGGAGGGTGGCTAAGTTAGGCTGACACAGAAGAGGGAGGCGCTTTATCTCCCCGCCACAAGACCGCCGTGTCCATGCCGAGACTCGAACTCGCGACATGCAGCACCAGAGGCTAACACTGCAGTCGGACACGCTTACCACTTGGCCACGGCCGCATTAAGTAAAACAACGGTCAAGTAAAGTCATGCAATGCATCAGAACCCATTTATGCATGAATTGTTTCATAGCTCGGACAGAAACAGGGCATTCAACTGGGCAAAATTAAAATTTGACCAGTCCCTATACTGAAAAAATATAAAACGAAACATTTTATTAATAATATCTGTAGCTAGACTTCTGCAAGTGATGCTACAATCCAATGTTTAATTGAAACTATACATGCCTTATGTTCGGTGTTATAGATCAATAACAATGTTTAAAATTTGTAATTAATAATCATATACAAAATAAAGTGGAAGACTGCGAATGCAACAGCTCATTACTGGTTTCTAATGCAGATGAGACTGGTGAGCATATTTATAAAACACTAAAACGTCTTTCAAATTATTCCCTACAAGGGGATTCACGAGTTGTGCTAGCAATGCTTTTGCTGCATCCAGCAAAAGCTCGGGTTTCCAGATTAGATTCATCCACTTGGGGTATTGCAATTATTTTACAGTCCCCTTCGAGTTCATGATCGTCTGCTTGTCTTTGTTGATATTTACTCAAATCTGCTACGACTCACTCATGACGCGGCGGGGGTAAACCAGTTACGCTGTCAGGTCCTGCTGCTGACACGAACCTTGAACCGCACTCGTAACTCAGTGTGTTGTATGGTTTCTGACCGGACCCTATAACGCAAAAGTGATAAGTCGTGTGAGTGTGATACGCCTTGCCGTCGGCCACCCCTCACCCTGGATGATTCGGCCTAGGTCTGTATCTGTATCTGTTTCTTTTTAGGAATCAACATCAATCTGCTGAGGAATCTGGGGGCATAAACAACCCGTCTCTTCCAAGCACAAATAACAACAATAACAACATTGAGACTTGCTTACAACAACAACAACAACAACAACAACAGCAGCAACATCTACCACAACACTCTCATCTCGTCAACGCTCATTCTGGGATCAAGCAAAAGAATGGAGGCAGTCGTAAGAACAGCAGTTGCAGCAGCAGTAGCGGTGGTGGCAGTGGCAGTAGAGGCAGTAGTAGTCGGAGCAACGCGGGAGTAGCTGCCAATGCGCCAAGGAACGACCCCACACGAAGCAGCGGCGGCAGCAGAAGCAGTGGCAGCCGGAGCAGGAGTTCAGGGGAGAGAAGGAGCCGTAGCCTCAATGAGGTGGAGGAACCTCGGCTAGTGTACCTGGAGGTGAACAAGAGCCCTAATCTTGGCGTGCGGATGGTGGGCGGCAACGCTCGGGGGGTGTTCGTGCACGCCGTCATGCCTGACTCGCCGGCCAGCAGGTAATGAATGGTTGACATTACACAACATTTCGAGTAAGTGATCAACCTTGTTGGACATGAGTCTTCCCAACCCTGTTATATAATTTTCCTAGTTTTTCACTATTCGCATTTGACAGTTCGACTACTGAATGTGACCCAGAGCTATTGAGGATGGTGTTTATTTATTGTGATCTTGGTGTATTCTACTTTGCGCCGACAGCTGAAGAAGTTCAGTTACTGCTACACTTTCTGACTCATTGCCTATTTCAGAGCTGGTCTGCGTCCTGGTGATCGCATCCTCGAGTACAATGGGCACGACCTGCGCTATGCCACCGCCGAGCAGGCATCATACGAGCTTGCCAAGCCGGCAGACAATGTGGCCATGCTCGTGCAGTACGATTTGCAAAGTGAGTCGACTGTTTCATGTATTGCCTTTTCAACTGTTCAGTTCATGTCGATTCCCCCTCCCCCTCCCATAGACATCTGTTAGGTCCACGGAGTCACGGCCCACCCTATGGGGTTTACACCCTCATTTCCTTTCAGACTCCCCTCTTCTTCACCCTTCACTATCTCTCCTTTTCTCACCTCACCTGATTTGCTTGATTTTTTATTTACTTCATTTGCATTTTATGTTTAGTTCAAATTTCCTTAAACTTGTCTCCGACTCCTTCTTAACAACTCTCCTAATAGTCGCTGCACACAAACACACAGACACACACTCTCAAGCATTCACATACCGGTTCTAACCATTCTCCTTTCGGGTGGCAAATAACAGCCAAGTTGCGCTCTTTCTTACATGCAACCTTTTTCTACGACTATTCCTTCTTCTTCTTTCCATTCTTGCTGTTCTCATGCGTGAAATACCCTACACCTAGTGTAGATCTCATGCATGGGGTCCCCGTTTTCTGTCTCTTCTTCATCTTTCCCCTCAGCAGGTGTTGGAGCGCGTAGCAAGCACCTTAAGGACTACTGCGGATCGTTAGGGCTCTGAAGTAGGGTAGGTTGTGTGTTATTCCTCCTTACTGCCATCCGAGGAGTGCTGGGACCATATGGTCTCAGCACCTTAGGAGTTTCTGTACCTCCTGTGGCATCCGTATATACCATAGACGTTCGCCGCGTAAAGGACTTAGACTTTGCGCAGTAGTAAACCTTAACTTGAACATTAAAAAAGAAGAATAACAAAGACTAACTTGATGCAGCACTGTTTGCTGGTTTGACTTCGGCGCCAGAAGGACGATGACTCCAGCGCGCTAGGAAGCCTTGTCACGCAATCTAATCTAATAGTCGTTGCACAAAACCACATACACGTACGTACACACACAGACACGCACACTCAAACTTACACATACCGGTTCTAACTATTCTCTTTTCAGGTGGCATGCAATTTCATGCAACCTCTTCCTACGACTATTCCTTCTTCTTCTTTCCATTCTTGCTGTTCTCATGCGCAAAATTTCCTACTCCTAGTGTAGATCTCATGCATGGGATCCACGTTTTCTGTCTCTTCTTCTGACACCTGCGCGCTAGAAAGCCTCGTCACTCTAATCTAATAAAGTAGATTTTCTGTATTTTTTTAACAATTTACAACTCGTGTATGTATAGACATATATATATACGTATGTATGTATTGACATATAGTCGTTTCCCACTAATTGAGAGGGTGGCTAAGTTAGGCTGACACAGAGGGAGAGGCGCCCAATCTCACCGTCACAAGACCGCCGCGTCCATGCCGAGGCTCGAACTCGCGACATGCAGCATCAGAGGCTGACACTGCAGTTGTATACGCTAACTACTCGGCCGCGACGATGCCACAACGGATGAAGTTCTCAATAAAAGAAAACTGTATCTCGTTCTATCCAGTATTCATGGGGTAACTGTAGCCGACGGATGAGCTGCCCAATATGTAAGGAGAAACTTATCTTTAAAATCGTTGTCATGTCCGAACGGGTAGTGTCGATTGTGAGAATGACCTCAAGTACAGTAACTGTATGCATTAACACGAAGCACAGTAACTGTATGCATTAACACGAAGTACAATAACTACATGCATTAACGCAAGTACAGTAACATAGTACAAATACTACTTGCATCAACACAAAGTACAGTTACTACATGCAATAACACTAAGCACAGTAACTTCATGCATCAACACTAAGCACAGTAACTTCATGCATTAGCACATGGTACAGGAACTAGATGCGATAACACAAAGTTCATTAACTAAATGCATTTACATCCAGTACAGTAACTTCATGCATTAGCTCATAGTATAGTAACTACATGCATTACCACTAAGTACAGTAACTTCATGCATTTGCACATGGTACAAGAACTACATGCACTAACATGTTATTTTGTCTGATTTTCGCATGGAAGAGTTGGAAACTGTTCTATGAAAATGTATTGTGTTGAAGTATTTGGTATCTGAATACTGTAACGGCTCCTGACGAACTGTAACGAAAGTATAATGGTCAGCTATGATTATTGTGAGTCAGCCCCTGACGAGCTGTATTGACAGTATGTTGACCAGGCCGGATTATTGTGTAACGGCTCCTGACGAGCTGTAATAACATTATGTTGGCCAGATCCGATTGTGTGACGGCCCCTAACGAGCTGTAATGGCAGTATGTTGACCAGGCCGGATTATTGTGTAACGGCTCCTGACGAGCTGTAATAACATTATGTTGGCCAGATCCGATTGTGTGACGGCCCCTAACGAGCTGTAATGGCAGTATGTTGACCAGGCCGGATTATTGTGTGACGACTCCTGACGAACTGTAATAACAGTATTTTGGCCAGATCCGATTGTGTGACTACTCCTGACACGCTGTATTAGATTCAGGGATTTAAAATTTATTTAGGTATAATGACATGTTGACAAAATAACAGAAAAATCAGAATACACAGATGATACGTACAAAGTCTTCGTCAGCGTGAGCTGTTCTGAAGACAACATTTGCTACTTAGGTGAATTTAATATTGACTTAAAAACTAGGGTTGAGGAGTAAGGACCAACCGATGGACATTGTTGAAGGACATCCTCTACTCTCCATTTTTGAATATGCCGAGACAGATGCAAGCATTACATTGGACTATTAATTTCAATAAAAATAAGCAGAGTAAGTCGGATCACCGATGCTTACGCTATCATGACTATTTATTGTTTGAGAGCAGAAAATCATGACTATTTACAGCTTGAGAGCAGAAAAATGCCGACATGAGGTTGTTTATTACATTACTCGCACATTGTTTGGCGTACGATGGTGCCAATTTGGAACTAACTGCATAGTTAGCATGACATATTAACATATGCACACGAGAAATGAATATTTCAATGAGTCATAATCGATGGGTACACTAAATAAACGGATTTCTTCATGAACAAGATAATTTGAAATTTGAGCATATGAGGCGAAAAAAAGTAGAATGAAAGCATCTATAAGATGAAGTGATGAAACATAAATAATTGACACGGTAAATTGCATAGCAGAAGTAAATTACAATCAAGAGTTTCTGCACGTTCAAGTTCAAACAGGTATAATTTTAGTTTATGTTTAAAGGTAGCAATACTTCTGCCCGTCCTTATATCTATTGTAATCGAATTCCAGGTTTTAGCAGCTCTATATTTATACAATATTTGGGACTGTGTTGACGAGTTTCGGGGAATTTTCAAATCCGCATTGTTGC
Organism: Gammarus roeselii; assembly: GCA_016164225.1. NCBI lineage: Eukaryota > Metazoa > Arthropoda > Malacostraca > Amphipoda > Gammaridae > Gammarus > Gammarus roeselii. The sequence goes on along the minus strand of SDVV010009618.1, from coordinate 1,551 downwards.
GAAGATCATACATAGGATTATTTCTAATGAAAAAAAAAACATATTGACACTATGCTGGCCAGGCTTGACTATTGTATCACGGCTCCTGACGAGCTATATTGATGGTGGTATCTCTTGCAGCGTACAACATCGTGCAAGAACAGCCTGGCGACAGTTTCTACGTGCGAGCGCTATTTGACAGCCTCGGCAGCGAGAGTGGTCCCGAACTGAAGTTTTGTAAGGATGACATCCTCTACGTGGACAACACCCTGCACAACTCCGTTCCAGGCGTGTGGCGCGCTTGGATGGTGGACCAGGACGGTCATAAGCGGGACTGTGGCACCATACCCAGCAAGGACAAGTGAGACCAGATTAAATCAGAGTGGTAAGGCTTTCTAGTGCACTGGAGTCACTGCCATTCATGTGCCGAACGATACGTGAGACCAACAGCGGCGAGTGCTGTTGGCGTGTGAGCTTTGGAATGTTCACTGAATTTCTTGGTATGAGATCACTAATAGTGTCCCTGTAATGTTGCTGTGCGATATACCCTACGGATCACCTAGCTGAAAATAATCTTTCTTAAAGTGGTGATCGTTGCTGCCGTGTACAATACTCTGAGATTCCTTTGCTGATACTCTGCATCGCTGATATTCTGCAATACTTTGCATCGTTTTCTCAAGGCCCTTTTTTGCTGTTCGTGTTTTCTCTTCCATTCCGTACAAGCCATAGAGTTAGCATGCGCTTCTGCTTTTTATTCGAATGAATCTTGAAGAAACATCACAGAGACGTTTTTGAGAGAGAGAATCTTGATAACAATTGTCGAAAGTGTTTTTCTTGACAAATTTTAACATTTTGATGTCCTTCGACATTTTGTCATCCAACATTTTATGTCTTTCAACATTTGCAGGTAGGTAGGTAGGATATTGTTCCCTTTGACAATTTACGTCTTTCGACATTTTCTGTTTTATGACTTTTTTTATATCCTAGGACATTTTAGGTCTTTGGACTTTTCATCTCATTCAACATTTTTTGTCTTTCGACCTTGGCCTACTGAACACCCCCAACTCTATCTAAGGAAAGTCCACCTTACCCCGGAATTCATTCAAGCGCATCTGCTTGAACGTGACGAACGTGCCACAAACGTTCCAGATTACAGCATTCTATTGCTCACTGGACCGATACGGTCCCCGCACCTAGCATGACTAGGTACGATCATTACGTAGCGGCCCATCTGTGGTGTGGGCGGGTGCAGGAGGAAAGGCTGCGAGTGGTGGAACGAGGAGGCCAAACTGGCAGTGGCACGGAAAAGAGGTGCGTTTGAGGAGTGGTTGCAGGTGAAGTAGAAGGTGACTTGTGAAAGGTACAAAGAGAGGAAAAACGAGGTGAAGCGGGTGGTGAGGAGAGCCAAAAGGGACGCTGATGCCAGGTGGGGCAGACGGTTGTGCCAGGATTTTGAGGAGAACAAAAAGATGTTCTGGAAAGAGGTGAAGAGGGTGAGAAAGGGAGAGACCGGAAAGGAAGAAGTGGTGAAAGATGAAAACGGCTAATTGTTGTTGGAAAGTGGTAATGTAC
>SDVV010009617.1:0-16623 GCA_016164225.1 Gammarus roeselii | reverse complement strand
CCCTTCCCTCCCCTTTCTCAACTGCCTGGAAGTTACCACTACTCGCTTTTTGTAAGATGAATTTCCCCTGTCGTTTATAGAGCAATTCTTTAAAAACCAAGTAGCCCCTGTTGTGGGCGTAAGTCATCCTAAGGTATACATATGACATTGAAATAGGTCATTTCTAAGGTATGGTAATAATAATTATGGTGTTGTTGTAGTTAGTTGTAGAATGAGAGTAAACCTTGCTGTTTGCGATGTCCGTATGTATGTTTGGCAAACCGGCGTGCGTGTAAGATGATCGCCCCTTGGGAAAGAGGGCTGAAGCCTTAGTGTTCGTGTAACTATGCCCGAGTTCGTACGTGCCGTGTGCCCTCCGGGCGATCGTATCAAAGGATATCATCATGACAATAGACTGGCTTAGTGTGTAAGTCTTAACTTAGCTGTAGAGAGTTTTACTAACCCTGCAAGTTTTAGTATGACGCAGTTTAGTTAGAGTAACAATAGCTGATTAGTACTCCATGACCGTTGACGAAGTGTATTCAAGAAAGGGAGCCCACATCCAAGTGGCCATCAATCGATGAAGTAAGAAAACTCCCGCCAAATCCAAGTAAGTTCCCATTTTAAGTGTGATGTGTTGGTTACATGTTCAATTGTTTAAATTCAAAAAGGAAAATCCAGTGTAAAATATCTTAAAGTGTATTATAATGAAATTAAGTTGTGTATAGCTGTGGGAAAGGAAACAATTCCCACACAAACAATCATTCAGACTTTCTGCATCAATGTGTGTTTTAGCTGAACAATCAGATACCACACGCAGGGGAGTTGTCGGAGAATCCTTCTTTACTGAGTGGTTTGGCAAGTAATGGCAAACATAAATCGGTTTTATGTTACTTACCCTTTCGATGAAACCTTTCTGTAACTGTTTTTGCAATAACCCATCATAGTGCTTCAAGAGATCAGGTTCTGACCTCAAACGCTTGAGATTATTTACCAGCCTTTTCTGTGCCAAGTGATAATTGATTAGTAGCGTGGGATGGGAGGCTTTCCATAGTAGTCTAGCTACATACTTACCCTCAGAGAATCTGATGCTTCTGTTGAACTGCTCTAGGGCTGCTTTATCATCTGGGTGAGCTTCCTCTGGCGAAATGTCGATGATATCTAGCTTCCACAACAGGTCGACATCTCTGTCAGGTTCCTTGTTGACTGCAACCTTGTGTGCAGGGATCCCACTTACCTGGGGGGATGCCAACTCTCTACTTGTTATGGGTCTATACATTATGTCCCCGAGCTTTGATGATATTATTGTAACCCTTTCATCCTGTTCTTTAGGAATGGTGAAGATGTAATAATAGTTTGCTTCCACGAGCATGTCTACAAGGTAGTGGACTGTATTATCAAAACAATCAGCCAGTTTACGTCCTTAGGTTGTTAACCTTTGAGCAAGCTCATTTACTCCATTCATTTGTAGCCTTTCAGCTAGAGTGTCAACCACTATCACATCCATGAATATGCTCTCATGTGTTGGCACATCAATTGTGACAGTGGTGATGTCATACTCAGTTTCAGTACTCTTACTATCGAAACCATCGATAGTCAGGGTGGTATGACGACATGGTGTGTCACCATTGCTCAGTATTCCTCTTTCAATGAAGAATCTCTGCGCACCCTGATCAAACAAAGCTCGCACAAGCTTTGTTCCATCTTTGGTTCGCAAACTTACCATTGCCGTGGATCGAGCAGTTGCCTTCCCACATCCTGCTGCCTGTGCACTAACAATAGCTACACTAGCAGGACCATTTGCTGCAGGACTAGAAGCCATAGCAGCCATTCCTTTCTGATTACATGGAGACTTGTCATCTTACAGCGGATACTTACATCTATTATTACATAGAGCACCATGGTGACCTGTCCTCTTACATATTTTGCAGAATGGGTATTTTTTAGAGCAATCCGTTGCTCTGTGGCCCACCTTGCAGCACTGGTAGCAAAGGCGCAGCTCAAATACTCGAGCTTTCCTAGCCTCGGTGGTTCTGGTATTTTGTGCATTTATACACAGAGTGATCAGCTGAACATAGACCACACCCAGTAGTTCCTACCTGAAATGACCCAACAGTGCTCAGGGGCTTGGAGTTATCTCCCTGATTCCCTCTGGAGCGATTTTCATTATGTGCCGATTTTTGATTGCCAGCAGTTGGCCTTTGCTTCCCAGGATTTTGGGATTTACCTTGTGTGTCACAGTCTTCCATTCTAACTATGACTTCTTGCAGTGGCACGCGGAAATTCTTCATGTTCCAGGCTTCAGAATTTTCTTTGTGACCATTGCAAGCTTCTAAAATGGTGGGAGGTAGTTTCCTCTTGAGCAGGTTGACTAAGATGAAGCTGCAATTTGTGCACTCGTTGCAGTCTAACCCTGCAGTCTCCAAGTGACACAATTGAGACTCCATCCTTTGTCTGAACTCCTGCAGGGATGCTAAGGATCCCGAACTTGCGTGGATTTCATCCAAGACATAAAGATGAGCAATTTGTATGCGTGACTCATCTCCAACTGTTTCTTGAGCAGTGCTACTGCTTGAGGGTATGCCTCATTTGTGGGTGTGAAACCCATCAACACACTTTGGGCAGGCCCCCTCAACTTGCTACTTTGATAATGGAATTTCTCAGAGGGTTCCAAATCTGGACTCTGATCAACAGCTTTGAATGACTGCCAAAACTTATTGAACAAGAGTATGTGACCGGAGAACTCCATTATCTCTAGAGTTGGTAACTTCACTCTTGCTGCCCTCCTTGTTTCACTAACAGATGGATTGGCGTTGCTACGTGGACCAACTCTATTTTCTTCCATCAAGCGGTTGCATTTTGTGATCAGCAACATTACCTCATCTAACTCTTTCACATGGTCTGCTGCCATATTGTTGAGTGCGTCTTCGCTAACTGTTTCATCATTTACTTGGATCTCTTGAATCTGCTCATGCAGCTCCACTAACTTTTGGATGTGCCCTTCAGCTAGCCTCACATTCATGGCAAGAACATCTAAATTTTCACGGGCACTGAAGGAGTCTACATCACAACACTGTTTCAACTTTGGAAGCAGTGTTGTGATGAAGCCCTTATATGCCTCCTTACTACGATGAGACCGTCCAAGGGTGGCGCCATCCTTGATCCTTGGGTATTTATCCGTCACAGAATAAATTTTTTAACTTGTCTGTTCAGTTACGGAGTCTAATTGAATAATTAGTCAACAAATTCCACCTTTCTCAAATATTTCCAACCTGTCAGTGAGAAGCACACTATTTTTCAATGCCTAAAACAAAGAAAAAAATGAATCTATTGACACTTGATTTTGATTTTGATGACTTACAGTTACCAACGATCTACCATATTAACTTCTTGTACTTCTTGTTGGTTGAAATACCATCTTTCTGGAATGCTTCCCAGCCTGTCACGAGAGAAGTCACTACTTCTCATAGGACCAGAATCAATCAAGAAAATGATTATTTCTTCCCAACGCTATAACGATCTCCTGATATGCATGTAGACACAACCTATGTCTACTATATTTAACTATTCATCAATTGAAATTGTGTCTTCCTAAATGTTTCCGGAACCTGTCAGTGAAAAGCACACTACTTTTCAAGGCATATAAGCAAATAAGAAAACAAAAACTACAAATTGACACCAATTGCTATCAAGTTTAACAATATTTTATATAGTTTTCATTTACCTTTTTGGATAATTGGAGCTGTCATCATTTGACAAAGTAATCTCCAATGATAACCAAGGTTGCGCTCAAGCTTGTCAACCAAGGCTAACCTTGAAAACTAAAGTATCAAATATATCAGCACCAATTATCTATATATAATTACCATGTGCCAGGAAAATCCTGGTTCTTCCCATATAAAATTTAAAAAAATTATAACATACCATGACTTTACCCAAATTTCTATGTAAATATTTATATAAACACATTAAATGAATATATCACTGCCTATAGCTTTATATTCACACTGGACACTCGTTGGGCACATCATTTTCCAAGATGGCGTCGTCACCGTGACGCTTGCTATTTTCAAAACAGTGGCGGCACTGATCTTCCTATCCGATTCGAAGTTGGACCATTATGTGGGAATTATTTCCTTTCCCTTATCACTTTACAAACTGATCTTTCCTTATGATACACTTTTAATGGGATCGATATCTGATCGCATCTTTGAGTTCAACGAATTGGGCAAATATTTAACACATCACTGATACAATGGGATCTTACTTGGATTTGGCGGGATTTCAGTCTTCACGAATTGCCACCACAATGTGTCATTTCCTTTGTATAGTCATTTCGTGCTACGCACCTATTGTTATACTAAAACTGCGTCATTACAACTGGCAGGGTTAGTTGTCTTTCAACTGCTATAGTCATTAACATCTATCTCAAGTCGATGGTTTCTTACTGTTGAGTTTAGTATCCAAGAAGTGTTTCACATCCTTTAGCGAACCTTCACAAACAACCCTGGTCATGGTTAAAGCACACGGAGACCCTCAGCTTCTTACCCAAGGGGCGGCGATCATGTTTCAAGCTCGCCGGTCGGTAACAACATACGCACGAACACTCAGGGCATTTTGAACACAAGATGGTTTACTACAATCCAACAACAACTACAACATTTCTGTAATTAAAACATTACCATACCATAGAAATGCCCTATTTCAATGTTATATATAAACCTTAGAATGACTTCCATCCAAAACAGTGGGATACCTTGCTTTTTAAAGAATTGCTCTATAAACGACAGGGGAAATTCATCTGACAACCGCGAGTAGTGGAAATTTCCAGGCAGTTGGAAGAGGGGAGGAGGGAGGGCGGTCTACACTGCAATCGCACCCCCATCCCAACCCAAGAAATGCTCACTCACGCTGAAAACAAGATGGTTTACGAAATATATACATACATAAACATACATATACATATATATATATATATATATATATATATATATATATACATACATATGCACCTATATATACACATACGTATATATATACATCAACTTCTTCTCCGTGCGAGGCATTTGGGGTATATTCTCCACAACGGGAACGTAGGACACATTTCCGTGGACCACCAACCCCTTCCCTACCAAGTTATAGAGTTACTCAATCACGTTCTTTTGCGGTAACTGGTGTAGATTAAGCCGGTCCCCTTTATGTTATGGGAGGGACTCAAGTTGACAAAAGGTGCATCGCCTTGTACACCTGCGCATCCACTCGAGCGGCTCACCTGGAAGTTACCAAGGACCTGTCCGCAGAAGCATTCCTAAGAACCTTACAACGATTTTCCGCTCGTCGTTCCTATCCTCGAATGTTGATCAGTGATAACGAATCAAACTTTGTGAGTTCCCCCAAGATCCTACAATTTCCGGAGGAACATCACAGTTTACAAACACCCTGAATCAAAATAAATGCAAGTGGCATTTCAACCCCAGTCGAGCCCCTTGGTTCGGAGGCTTCTTTGAGAGTATAGTGAGGATGATCAAACTGTGTCTTTAGAAAACGTTACACAGAGCTACGGTGACAGAAGAAGAACTGCACACTGTACTTTCTCAGATAAAAGCGGACCTCAATGACCGTCCGCTAACATCTATCTCAGATTCAGTTGATGACTGTGAACAACAGACGCCATCCCAGCTGATGCTTGGATATCGTCTGGACAGCATACATGTCGCAACGCCTGATCCGGAGGAAGAATATGATCCCTCCATGTTCACAGCAGAACTCCTCACGCGCAGCCAAAAAAACATCCAAAGGATTTTACACCGATTTCAAACCAGGTTTAAAAAAGAATATCTGACCATTCTACGGCATAACGCCGTAGAAACCAGGGATATCAGCGCACCCAAAGTGGGTGATATAGTGCAGATCCACGACGAGGGTCTTGGCTACTATGGAGCCACGGCCGGGTCATCGACCTTCACAAAGGAAAGGATGGTCATGTACGAAGCGTGAAATTAAAAACGCGCGGTGGGACAGTCGGTCGACCGGTAGTATTACTCTACCCATTAGAAGTACAAGCGAGAGAATCATCAAACGTTTTCCCGAGTTGCCGGAACCAAACCAGGCACCCCTGCCCGACGCGAACGACGGGCATGAGGACAAAATTTGCCGGGTCACACGTGACAAGGGAAACAGATTAAACACAACAGCTGTGCGTGAGTCAGGCGCTGCTAGACCCAAAAGAGCAGCGGCTCTAGTTGCATGAAAGCGAATTGTCACTCAGCTACGATAAATGACACTACGCATTTCTCTCGGGAGGGAGTGTGGGGGAAATATAACCCACAATGCCTTGTCGGAGGAAAGAAAAGCATCATCTAGTTCAGTATGACGTGGACATCTGGAGTTTTGGAATAAATGGGTTGTGGCAGTGGTCCTTGATTTTTCCCCTCCTCATTCTTTTCTCAACATCCAATGGTGTTCCCGCTGTGTGCTGCCTCCTAGATGTTTTCCCTCTGACGTATCGTAAAGGGCAAGGTATTTTACTTTATCATGGAAATTTCCTTTACTCGCTGTTTTCAAATAATTTTCCCCTGCCGTTTATAGAAAAGTCTTTGAGCAAAGGTATCCCCTTGATGTGGGAGTAAGTCATTCTAAGGTATATATATAACATTGAAATAAGTCATTTTTATGGTATGGTAATGTTTTTAATAATATTAGATAGACCTAAGTGATTAATTTCTTTGAGATGAAGTAACCCGTTAGTTTTGCTAGGATCTCCAGGAGTTTCTGAAGATGATAACATTTCGGATACTAATTCGACTAAAGTGGTTATAGAAATCGTAGCAGCAAAAAGAACAAACACTAGGTAGGTAGATATGACGAAAGCTGTAGTTTACACTAGTTCGTTACTTACAAAAAGCCGTGTATAGAAGAGGAGACAGCGACGCCATTGAAGTGGCTATTCGAGAAGACAGAAAACCCCGCCGAGATCCAAGTAAGTTCCCGTTGTGTATCATAGTGATTTGTTAAATATGCCTAGTACGGAAAATAAAAGTTTCCATCAGGGGTCGATCCCGTTCAAAAGTGTACGATATAATTATCTGTAAGGAATGGGATAAGGGAAAGGAAATAATTCCCCTAACTCCAGCTTCAACGCTGACCAGTGGCCGTTGAAATATAGTTGCCCTGATCTGACTACCGCTTCAACGCTGACCAGTGGCAGTTGTAATGTATTTGCAACTGATCTGACTCCAGCTTCAACGCTGACCAGTTGCCGTTGTAATGTAATTGCCCTGATCTGACTCCAGCTTCAATGCTGGCTAGTGACCGTTGTTATGTAGTTGCAACTGATCTGACTCCAGCTTCAACGATTACCAGGAGCCGTTGTAATGTAGTTGCACGTGATCTGATTCCAGCTTCAACGCTGACCAGAGGCTGTTGTGATGTAGTTGCCCTGATCTGACTCCAGCTTCATTGCTGACCAGCGGCCGTTGTAATGTGATTGCACCTGATCTGACTCCAGCTTCAACGCTGCATGACCAGTGGCCGTTGTGATATAGTTGCCCTGATCTTACTCCAGTTTCAATGCTGACCAGTGGCCGTTTTGATGAAGTTGCCCCTGATCTGACTCCAGCTTCAACGCTGACCAGTGGCCGTTGTAATGTAGTTGCCCTTATCAGACTCCAGCTTCAACGCTGACCAGTGGCCGTTGAAATGGTGAGCCTAATCTGACTGCATCTTCAACGCTGACCAGTTGCCGTTGTAATGGTGAACCCGATCTGACTTCAGCTTCAACACTGACCAGTGGCCGTTGTAATAGTGAGCTTGATCTGACTTCAGCTTCAATACTCACCAGTGGCCGTTGTAATGTAGTTGCACCTGATCTGACTCCAGCCTCAACGCGGACCAGTGACCGTATTTAATAGAGTTACCTTGATCTGAATTCAGCTTCAACGCTAACCAGTGACTGTTGTAATGTAATTGCCCTGATCTGACTCCATCTTCAACGCTGACCAGTGGTCGTCGTAATGTAGTCGCCCTGATATGACTCCAGCTTCAACGCTGACCAGTGGCCATTGTGATGTAGTTGCTCTGATTTGACACCAGCTTCAACGCTGACCAATGGCCGTTGTAATGTAATAGCCCAAATCTGTCTTCAGCTTCAACGCTGACCAGTGGCCGATGTAATGTAGTTGCCCTGATCTAACTCCAGCTTCAACGCTGACCAGTGGCCGTTGTAGTGTAGTTGCCATGATCTGATTCCATCTTCAACGCTGACCAGTTGCCGTTGTAATGTAGTTGCCCTGATCTGACTCCAGTAACCGTTGTAATGTGGTTGCACTTGATCTGACTCCAGCTTCAACGCTGACCAGTGGTCGTTGTAATGTAGTTGCACCTGATCTGACTCCAGCCTCAACGCTGACCAGTCAACGTTGCGATGTAACGCTCACCAGTGGTCGTTGTATTGTAGTTGCCCCTATCTGACTCCAGCTTCAACGCTGACCAGTGACAGTTGTAATGTAGTTGCCCTGATCTGACTCCAGCTTGAACGCTGACCAGTGGCCGCTGTAATGTAGCTGTACCTGATCTGACTCCAGCTTCAACGCTGACCAGTAGCTGATGCAATGTAGTTGCACCTGATCAGACTCCAGCTTCAACGCTGACCAGTGGTCGTTGTGATGTAGTTGCCCTGATCTGATTTCAAATTCAACGCTGACCAGCGGCCGTTGTAAAGTAGGTGCCATGATCTGACTTCAGCTTCAACGCTGACCAGTGGCCGATGCAATGTAGTTGCACCTGATCAGACTCCAGCTTCAACGCTGACCAGTGGCCGTTGTAATACAGTTGCCCTGATCTTACTCCAGTTTCAATGCTGACCAGTGGCCGTTGGGATAAAGTTGCACCTGATCTGACTCCAGCTTCAACGCTGAACAGTGGCCATTGAAATGATGAGCCTGATCTGACTTCAGCTTCAACGCTGACCAGTGGCCGTTTTAATAGCGAGCTTGATCTGACTCCAGCTTCAACGCTGACCAGTGGCCGTTGTAATGGTGAGCCTAATCTGACTGCATCTTCAACGCTGACAAGTTGCCGTTGTAATGGTGAGCCTGATCTGACTCCAGCTTCAACACTGACCAGTGGTCGTTGTAATGGTGAGCTTGATCTGACTTCAGCTTCAATACTGACTAGTGGCCGTTGTAATGTAGTTGTACCTGATCTGACTCCAGCCTCAACGCGGACCAGTGACCGTATTTAATAGAGTTACCCTAATCTGAATCCAGCTTCAACGCTAACCAGTGACTGTTGTAATGTAAATGCCCTGATCTGATTCCATCTTCAACGCTGACCAGTGGTCGTCGTAATGTAGTCGCCCTGATATGACTCCAGATTCAACGCTGAACAGTGACCATTGTGATGCAGTTGCTCTGATTTGACACCAGCTTCAACGCTGACCAATGGCCGTTGTAATGTAATAGCCCAAATCTGTCTCCAGCTTCAACGCTGACCAGAGGCCGATGTAATGTAGTTGCCCAGTTCTGACTCCAGCTTCAACGCTGACCAGTGGCCGTTGTAGTGTAGTAGCCATGATCTGATTCCAGCTTCAACACTGACCAGTTGCCGTTGTAATGTAGTTGCCCTGATCTGACTCCAGTAACCGTTGTAATGTTGTTGCACTTGATCTGACTCCAGCTACAACGCTGACCAGTGGTCGTTGTAATGTAGTTGCACCTGATCTGACTCCAGCCTCAACGCTAACCAGTCGCCGTTGCAATGTAACGCTCACCAGTGGTCGTTGTATTGTAGTTGCCCTGATCTGACTCCAGCTTCAACGCTGACCAGTGTCAATTGTAATGTACGGTAGTTGCCCTGATCTGACTCCAGCTTGAACGCTGAGCAGTGGCCGCTGTAATGTAGCTGTACCTGATCTGACTCCAGCTTCAACGCTGACCAGTGGCCGATGTAAAGTTGTTGCCCTGTACTGACTCCAGTTTCAACGCTGGCCAGTGGCCGTTGTAATGTAGAGGCACCTTACCTGACTCCGGCTTCAACGCTGACCAGTGGCCGCTGTAATTTAATATCACCTGATCTTACTCCAGCATTAACATTAACCAGTAGGTGTTGCAATGTAAGTGCCCTGATCTGACTCCAGCTTCAACGCTAACCAGTGGCCGTTGTAATGTAACCCTGACAAGTGGCCGTTCTTTTGTAGTTGCCCTGATCTGATTCCAGATAAAACGCTGACCAGTGGCCGTTGTAATGTAGTTGCCCTGATCTGACTCCAGCTTCAACGCTGACCAGTGGCCGTTGTAATGCAGTTGCCCTGATATGACACCAGTGGCCGTTGTAATGTGGTTGCACTTAATATGACTCCAGTTTCAATACTGACCAGTGGTCATTGTAATGTAGTTGCACCTGATCTGACTCCAGCATCAACGTTGACCAGTAACTGTTGCAATGTAAGTGCCCTGATCTGACTCCAGCTTCAACGCTGACCAGTGGCCGTTGTAATGCAGTTGCCCTGATATGACTCCAGTGGCCGTTGTAATGTGGTTGCACTTAATCTGACTCCAGTTTCAATACTGACCAGTTGCCGTTGTAATGTAGTTGCCCTGATCTGACTCCAGTAACCGTTGTAATGTTGTTGCACTTGATCTGACTCCAGCTACAAGGCTGACCAGTGGTCGTTGTAATGTAGTTGCACCTGATTTGACTCCAGCCTCAACGCTGACCAGTCGCCGTTGCAATGTAACGCTCACCAGTGGTCGTTGTATTGTAGTTGCCCTGATCTGACTCCAGCTTCAACGCTGACCAGTGTCAATTGTAATGTAGTTGCCATGATCTGACTCCAGCTTCAACGCTGACCAGTGGCCGTGGTGATGTAGTTGCCCTGATCTGATTCCAAATTCAACGCTGACAAGCCGCCGTTGTAAAGTAGGTGCCTTGATCTGACTTCAGCTTCAACGCTGACCAGTGGCCGATGTAAAGTTGTTGCCCTGTACTGACTCCAGTTTCAACGCTGGCCAGTGGCCGTTGTAATGTAAAGGCACCTTACCTGACTCCGGCTTCAACGCTGACCAGTGGCCGCTGTAATTTAATATCACCTGATCTTACTCCAGCATTAACATTAACCAGTAGGTGTTGCAATGTAAGTGCCCTGATCTGACTCCAGCTTCAACGCTAACCAGTGGCCGTTGTAATGTAACCCTGACAAGTGGCCGTTCTTTTGTAGTTGCCCTGATCTGATTCCAGATTCAACGCTGACCAGTGGCCGTTGTAATGTAGTTGCCCTGATCTGACTCCAGCTTCAACGCTGACCAGTGGCCGTTGTAATGCAGTTGCCCTGATATGACTACAGTGGCCGTTGTAATGTGGTTGCACTTAATCTGACTCCAGTTTCAATACTGACCAGTGGTCATTGTAATGTAGTTGCACCTGATCTGACTCCAGCATCAACGTTGACCAGTAACTGTTGCAATGTAAGTGCCCTGATCTGACTCCAGCTTCAACGCTAACCAGTGACCGTTGTAATGTAACGATGACAAGTGACCGTTGTTTTGTAGTTGCCCTGATCTGACTCCAGCTTCAACGCTGACCAGTGGCCGTTGTAATGTAGTTGCCCTGTTCTGACTCCAGCTTCAACGCTGACCAGTGGCCGTTGTAATGTAGTTGCCCTAATCTGACTTCAGCTTCAACGCTGACCAGTGGCCGCTGTAATGTAGTTGTATCTGTTTTGACTCCAACTTCAACGCTGACCAGTAGCCGATGTAATGTATTTGCACCTGACCTGACTCCAGGTTCAACGCTTATCAGTGGTCGTTGTAATGTAGTTGCACCTGATCTGACTCCAGCCTCAACGCTGACCAGTAGCCTTTGCACTGTAACGCTCACCAGTGGTCGTTGTATTGTAGTTGCTCTGATCTGACCCCAGCTTCAACGCTGACCAGTGACAGTTGTAATTTAGGTGCCCTGTTCTGACTCCAGCTTGAACGCTGACCAGTGGCCGCTGTAATGTAGCTGTACCTGATCTGACTCCAGCTTCAACGCTGACCAGTGGCTGATGCAATGTAGTTGCACCTGATCTGACTCCAGCTTCAACGCTTCCCAGTGGCAGTTGAAATGTAGGTGTCCTGATCTAACTCCAGCTTCAACGCTGACCAGTAGCCGATGTAATGTAGTTGCCCTGATCAGACTCCAGCTTCAACGCTGACCAGTGGCCGTTGTGATGTAGTTGCCCTGATCTGATTCCAAATTCAACGCTGACCAGTGGCCGTTGTAAAGTAGGTGCCATGATCTGACTTCAGCTTCAACGCTGACCAGTGGCCGATGTAATGTTGTTGCCCTGTACTGACTCCATTTTCAACGCTGGCCAGTGGCCGTTGTAATGTAGTGGCGCCTTTACTGACTCCGGCTTCAACGCTGACCAGTGGCCGCTGTAGTTTAATTGCACCTGCTGACTCCAGCTTCAACGCTGACTAGTGGCCGATGTAATGGTGAGCCTGATTGAACTCCAGCTTCAACGTTGACCAGTGGCCGTTGCAATGTGGTTGCCCTGATTTGACTCCAACTTCAACGCTGACCAGTGGCCGTTGTGATGTGGTTGCACCTGATCTGATTCCAGCTTCAACGCTAACCAGTTGCCGTTGTAATGTAATTGCCCTGATCTGACTCCAGCTTCAATGCTAACCATTGGCCGTTGTAAGGTAGTTGCCCTGATCTGACTCCAGCTTCAATGCTGACCAGTGGTTATTGTAATGTAGTTGCCCGGATCTGACTCAAGCTTCAACGCTGACCAGTAGCCGTTGTAATGTAATAGCCCAAATCTGTCTCCAGCTTCAACGCTGACCAGTGATCGTTGTAAGGTACTTGCCCTGATCTGATTCCAGCTTCAACGCTGACCAGTGGCCGTTGTAATGTAGTTGCCCTGATACTACTCCAGTGGCCGTTGTAATGTGGTTGCACTTAATCTGACTCCAGTTTCAACGCTGACCAGTGGTCATTGTAATGTAGTTTACCTGATCTGACTCCAGCATCAACGTTGATCGGTAGCTGTTGCAATGTAAGTGCCCTGATCTGACTCCAGCTTCAAAGCTAACCAGTGGCCGTTGTAATGTAACGCCGACAAGTGGCCGTTGTTTTGTAGTTGCCCTGATCTGACTCCAGCTTCAACGCTGACCAGTGGCCGTTGTAATTTAGTTGCCCTGATCTGACTCTAGCTTCAACGCTGACCAGGTGCCGTTGTAATGTAGTTGCCCTAATCTGACTCCAGCTTCAACGCTGACCAGTGGCCGCTGTGATGTAGTTGTACCTGTTTGACTCCAGCTTCAACGCTGACCAGTGGCCGATGTAATGTAGTTGCACCTGATCTGACTCCAGCTTCAACACTGACCAGTGGCAGTTGAAAAGTAGATGCCCTGATCTGATTCCAGCTTCAACGCTGACCAGTGGCCGTTGTAATGTAGTTGCCCTGATCTGACTCCAGTGGCCGTTGCAATGTGGTTGCACTTGATCTGACTCCAGCTTCAACGCTGACCAGTGGTCGTTATAATATAGTTGCGCCGGATCTGACTCCAGCCTCAATGCTGACCAGTAGCCGCTGCAATGTAACGCTCACTAGTGGCCGTTGTATTGTAGTTGCCCTGATCTGACTCAGGCTTCAACGCTGACCTGTGACAGTTGTGATTTAGTTGCCCTGATCTTACACCAGTTTGAACGCTGACCAGTGACGGTGTAATGTAGTTGCCCTGACTTGACTCCAGCTCCAACGCTGACCAGTGGCCGCTGTAATGTAGTTATACCTGATCTGATTCCAGCTTCAACGCTAACCAGTTGCCGTTGTAATGTAATTGCCCTGATCTGACTCCAGCTTCAATGCTAACCATTGGCCGTTGTAAGGTAGTTGCCCTGATCTGACTCCAGCTTCAATGCTGACCAGTGGTTATTGTAATGTAGTTGCCCGGATCTGACTCCAGCTTCAACGTTGACCAGTGGACGTTGAAATGTAATAGCCCAAATCTGTCTCCAGCTTCAACGCTGACCAGTGATCGTTGTAATGTAGATGCCCTGATCTGATTCCAGCTTCAACGCTGACCAGTGGCCGTTGTAATGTAGTTGCCCTGATATGACTCCAGTGACCGTTGTAATGTGGTTGCACTTAATCTGACTCCAGTTTCAACGCTGACCAGTGGTCATTGCAATGTAGTTGCACCTGATCTGACTCCATCATCAACGTTGACCAGTAGCTGTTGCAATGTAAGTGCCCTGATCTGACTCCAGTTTCAACGCTGACCAGTGGTCATTGCAATGTAGTTGCACCTGATCTGACTCCAGCATCAACGTTGACCAGTAGCTGTTGCAATGTAAGTGCCCTGATCTGACTCCAGCTTCAACGCTGACCAGAGGTTGTTGTAATGTAGTTTCCTTGATCTGACTCCAGCTTCAACGCTGACCAGGTGCCGTTGTAATGTAGTTGCCCTAATCTGACTCCAGCTTCAACGCTGACCAGTGGCCGCTGTGATGTAGTTGTACCTGTTTGACTCCAGCTTCAACGCTGACCAGTGGCCGATGTAATGTAGTTGCACCTGATCTGACTCCAGCTTCAACACTGACAAGTGGCAGTTGAAATGTAGTTGCCCTGATCTGATTCCAGCTTCAACGCTGACCAGTGGCTGTTGTAATGTAGTTGCCCTGATCTGACTCCAGTGGCCGTTGTATTGTAGTTGCCCTGATCTGACTCAGGCTTCAACGCTGACCAGTGACAGTTGTGATGTAGTTGCCCTGATCTGAATCCAGTTTGAACGCTGACCAGTGACGGTGTAATGGAGTTGCCCTGACTTGACTCCAGCTTCAACGCTGACCAGTGGCCGCTGTAATGTAGTTGTACCTGATCTGACTCCAGCTTCAACGCTGACCAGTAGCCGATGTAATGTAATTGCCCTGATCAGACTCCAGTTTCAACGCTGACCAGTGGCCGTTGAAATGTAGTTGCAAGTTACCTGACTCCGGCTTCGACGCTGACCAGTGGCTGCTGTAATTTAGTTGCACCTGCTGACTCCAGCTTTAACGCTGACCAGTGGCCGATGTAATGGTGAGCCTAATCGGACTCCAGCATCAACGTTGACCAGTGGCTGTTGTAATGTGATTGCCCTGATCTGAATCCAGTTTCAACGCTGACCAGTGGCCGTTGTAATGTAGTTGCCCTGATTTGACTCCAGCTTCAACGCTGACCAGTGACCGTTGTAATGTAGTTGCCCTGATTTGACTCCAGCTTCAAAGCTGACCAGTGGCCGTTGTAATTTAGTGGCACCTGATCTGAGTCCAGCATCAACGCTGACCAGTAGCCGTTGCAATGTAAGTGCCCTGATCTGACTCCAGTTTCAACGCTGACCAGTAGCCGGTGTAATGTAGTTGCACTTCATCTGACTCCAGCTTTAACGCTGACCAGTGGCCGTTGTAATGTAGTTGCCCTGATTTGATTCCAGCTTCAACGCTGACCAGTGGCCGTTGTGATGTGGTTGCACCTGATCTGATTCCAGCTTCAACGCTGATCAGTCGCCATAGTAATGTAGACGCCCTGATTTGACTCCAGCTTCAATGCTGACCAGTGACCGTTGTAATGTAGTTGCACCTGATCTGACTCCAGCTTTGTCGTTGACCAGTGGCTGTTGTAATGTAGTTGCACCTAATCTGACTCCAGCTCCAACACTGAAAATGTACTGTCGTAGTGTAGTTGCCCTAATCTGATTCCAGCATCAGCGCTGACCAGTGGCCGTTGTAATGTAGTTCCCCTGATATGACTCCAGTGGCCGTTGTAATGTGGTTGCACTTGATCTGACTCTAGTTTCAACGCTGACCAGTGGTTATTGTAATGTAGTGTCACATGATCTGACTCCAGCATCAACACTGACCAGTAGCTGTTGCAATGTAAGTGCCCTGATCTGAGTCCAGCTTCAACGCTAACCAGTAGCCGTTGTAATATAACGCTGACAAGTGGCCGTTGTTTTGTAGTTGCCCTGATCTGACTCCAGCTTCAACGCTGAGCTGTGGCTGTTGTAATGTAGTTGCCGTGATCTGACTCCAGCTTCAACGCTGGCCAGTGAAAGTTGTAATGTAGTTGCCCTGATCTGACTCCAGATTCAACGCTGACCAGTGGCCGCTGTAATGTAGTTGCCCTGATCTAATTCCAGTTTTAACGCTGACCAGTAGCCGATGTAATATAATTGCCCTGATCTGACTCCAGCTTCAACGCTGACCAGTGGCCGTTGTAATGTTGTCGCCCTGAACTGACTCCAGTTTCAACGATGACCAGTACCTGTTGTAATGTAGTTGCACCTTATCTGACTCCGGCTTCAACGCTGACCAGTGGCCGCTGTAATATAGTTGCACCTGCTGACTTCAGCTTCAACGCCGACCAGGGGCCGTTGTAATGTGGTTGCACTTGATCTGAATCCAGCTTCAAAGATGACCAGTGGCCGTTGTAATTTAATTGCACCTGATCTGACTCCAGCATCAACGTTGACCAGTAGCCGGTGCTATGAAAGTGCCCTGATCGGACTCCAGCTTCAACGCTGACCAGTGGCCGTTGTAATTGTGGAGAATATATCCCACATGCCTAGCGCGGAGGGGAAGTTAGTTATAAATGTATATATATGTATATATGTA
>SDVV010009616.1:0-16623 GCA_016164225.1 Gammarus roeselii | reverse complement strand
ATCCAAACATATAAAATCAAGAAAACATCAATGCGGAAGCAGATTGATTGTAAACTTTGGTATTCTCATAAAGGAAAATTTATTAGTGAGTATTAGATCGGAAACAAAGCTTGGTGGAGAGCATAGGAAATAGGTTCAATATCAATTCTAATTACTGGTTGAGATAAACATCATTCCATTGGAAAGGGTTCTTTTTGCAGCTGTATGGGAATTCATCAGCTCAGTCCTCAGGTTTAGTTGTTTTGGAAATAGCACACAGACATATATACCGAATTTAAATTTACAAAACAATGTGGAACCTCGTGCAATTGTTTTCATTTCAATGTGAGCGCTGCGAACGACATCACAGAAAGGGGACGGAATTCAAGCTACAATTTGTTGCATGAGAACTTTTTAGTCAATATCGGGACAACGATTGAATAAAAACTCATCAAGAAAGGATTCGGGTCAACTCTATCGTGGTTTAATTATATCAAGTTCCATATCCTGCCAAATGACTTTTCTTTCATAGACAATATTCCTATCTGCATTGTTAATCTATAACATCAAAAATACAACTGCCGTCAAAATGAATGGAGTTGTTATTTTAATTCGACTGTGGAACCATTTTCGTTCAGAGCTATTGCCCAGTTACAGCCAATGCTCTAGGAATCAGCCCACCTATTTAGGTGAGGGAAACAGGAAAGCGTTTCAGAAAAGTTCGATCAACGAGTCGCATAAAATCTAAATAGCTGATATTATTTGAATCAATAGAGCCAATAGTTTTTGTCATTAAATTGAATGCTGAGCTGAAATCGTCTTTAAGTCTCAGAACTGGAAGGATTTTTTACAATATAAAATGCCCTGAATATCAAAGACTGCAATGAACTGAGCTCAATAAAAAGGCAAACTGTTGCAATGAACTGAGCTCAATAAAGAGGCAAACTGTTGCAATGAACTGAGCTCAATAAAGAGGCAAACTGTTGCAATGAACTGAGCTCAATAAAGAGGCAAACTGGGGTAAAACGATAGATTTTTTCAATTCATTTCATCGCCAACTCAATGAAATGGAATTACAATTCTAATCAATACTTTATTCGTAGAACGAACAGGGACTGCTTGACTGTCAACATCCGTCCTTAAATGAGATCATTGATCAGTCGCAAAAAATCGATAATATATCAGAAAACCAAATATACAAAATTTCCCATGTAATCTATTTCCATGTCAATCTAAGGTATTCAAATGCCACTAGATTTAACTTACTCATTGGTTGATACTGTTGGTAAATTTACAATGCCCGTTCTTTTCTAGCACAATGTTCCGATTGGCTTTACTTGAGGCTAAACATTTCAGAATACAGAAAAAATACTGCGACAGTGTGAGTAGTTTTTATCTAAGACAAGTATACGGAAATGAGGGTATATAGATCTATATACCATACGATTCCCGTACTATTCCAGTAAGTAAGAATAATAATGGTATATAGTTCTATATACCCTACGATTCCCATACTATTCCACTCCACCCATCCTGTGTAAGTGTCAATGATCAAAATCAAAATTCGAATTAAACGACGGAGGTACGGTAATCGATACCCACCGTTTCATTTTCCTTCCAGTTACACTTGATTCTTCCCCAGTGAATATTTCTCACGTGATATTCAACTCGGATACTTAGAGTTTTTTATGTTTTTTCAACGTTAGCATTGGGAAAGAACCACCCATTATTTATATTGGACGATCGTAAGGGCATAGCAATAACAGAAAAAATAAAAATTAAATGGGCTGTCAACCCCTCCTCATTTCAAGCCGATCGATGCACCGTGGGCTGCTACACACGACAGTAGAGCTCCCTGCACAATACCTGATGTTGAATGAAGGAAAAAAATACATTAGCGCGAAATAGACAGAAAGCATGGATTTACACGAATTGTATCATCTTTTCAGTATTCGTCCAATTTTTAATCACGTTTATCTCTTGATTGATGAAGAGTCGGAGGCGTAAACACATTCGTCACGTGTTAAATCGTTTGCAGCTCCTGTAAGTGTTGGCAAAGACTGTCACTGCGCCAAAGGAAGTGTTACTGGAATCGTATTACTACATTATTCAAATCAAATGAACGTTATTTCGCATATTGTCACAAGCCCCCCTTCTCAGTAAAATCCAACATGCCGCCACGGACCATAATGCGAGGTCAAAAAATATTCTGCATCGACGTGATTTTTTTCCCAATAAGTATGTCATTATAGAATCGTTTATACCCCATCAGTAAGGTCATTCGGCTTAGGAAAGGTGAGGTAAGCCTACGACTGAAGTAATGCTGAGGAAATCGCACGGGATTCTTTTTGGAAACTTAACTCAAGGTCTCCTGTTGTTGAACTTTATCTCATCTCCCCTTATAGTCCTGTACTGAATAAAATGTTCGTCAATCGCGCGACTTCCGTTAGATTTTTTTTTGAGAAATTCCGCTTCCATCAGCACGAAAGGGCGGACAATCATCGATTGCTCATCAAATCCTCTCTGTGAATTTACGCAGGTGCGTGTCAAATGCAGAGCAATTTATATCTATTCATTTGCTTGCATGAAGTCAGTTCTCTGAAATAATAACGTATTAAGTACGCGTTGTGTCTATCATTAGGAAAATTAGTTACTAACACAATGCAAATATTTTGTTTACATATCAGTGATGTGTTTCAACCGTTCCTCAGACTAAGGGTGGAAAGCAGAATATATATCATCCCAAGCAACAGTAATGGTTCATGTATACTATCATGGAATGCTTCAAAGTGACATTTTGTAAAAAATCGCCCGGCGGAGCATTTATGAAATATATTATTGGGACATTCATGTTATCTCGGGAAATATCCAAGCTGCTCTCTCGATACTGGAACTAAAATGGAACACCAATGAACTTCCACGGATGCATTATAGACCCGGAATGTCCCTGAAGGGTCTTCACAATCATGGCATACCTTCTCAAATGCATGAAATATCATGAGAGTAATTAACTGCAGCATTACTGCTATAACACTCCTGGAGCATTTCTCCAGTCCTGCACCTGCCCGCAATCTCTAAAATAAAGAATGGGCGAGGGCCGGCGTGGAATGCGTGTGGCAGCGTATGGGGGAAGCAAGGTGAGGGAGTGGCTGTAAGGGATTGGGTGAACCAATTACTTCCAATTAAGTTGAATCAATGAAACAGCTAATAACCCACACAACAAACATACCCCACGTTCTAACGTCCAGTTAGAACATACTTCAACGTTGGAGGCCTAACGTCCAGTTAGAACATACCTCAACGTTGGAGGCCTAACGTCCAGTTAGAACATACCTCAACGTTGGAGGCCTAACGTCCAGTTAGAGCATACCTCAACGTTGGAGGCCTAACGTCCAGTTAGAACATACCTCAACATTGGAGGCCTAACGTCCTGTTAGAACATACCTCAACGTTGGAGGCCTAACGTCCAGTTAGAACATACCTCAACGTTGGAGGCCTAACGTCCAGTTAGAACATACCTCAACGTTGGAGGCCTAACGTCCAGTTAGAACATACCTCAACGTTGAAGGCCTAACGTCCAGTTAGAACATACCTCAACGTTGGAGGCCTAACGTCCAGTTAGAACATACCTCAACGTTGGAGGCCTAACGTCCAGTTAGAACATACCTCAACGTTGGAGGCCTAACGTCCAGTTAGAAGATACCTCAACGTTGGAGGCCTTAAGTCCACTTGACCATGAATATAACTGATAGAAATTTGTGGCATTTGGTTTCCGGTATTTGCAGAGGCAGGTCAAACTAATTGTTGTTGACTTACTGTGACATGTTGGAGCAGATCGCTGCTTCACTTCAAGCCACAAAAAAAGTGATGAGCGTGGGTCCCGTTGCAGAAAAACACTCCACGGTCATTTGCCCTACCACTTTGTACTAATAAGTATTACCCAAGATTCACTCGGTTACAGCGGTTGTTGCGTGTGTCAATTGCTTCTTTGCTTTTGGGAGTCGAGAGTATAGTTATTCGTATTTTAGATTATGGAGATGCAATATTTTCGAACATTAGTTCAATAGTTTACACCTGACACATTACAGTACGATATACATACATTCGAACATGGCAGTGTGCTTCCGTTGTGGGGTTGAAGTTCCGTCATCATTTCCCCTACAATTAAATACTAAGTGCTTCGCCGGATTCCAGTTAACTGGAATTAGCCGACCACGCTCGCGACATTGCCTCTGGTATCAGTGGCGCATCACACTAGGTCACGAAGAATGAACGACAGAATTGAATCCGATGTAATGCAACCCCTCAACCTTACGGAACTACCTTTCTTCTAGAGTTATGTTTTCCGCTCTGCAGCTTGCCATGCAGAGCTGAAAACAGGGCACTCGTCCATGTTACTAAAAGCACTGGGAGAGATGGCGTTGTTTACTCTGTTTATTCCAGTATGAACAACATTGATGCCATGTTTCTTGCACAACAGCGTTTCTAATGCGAGGAAAGTTTGACATAGGAGAATCTTACTGGAATTCAGTATTTCGTATTCAATGGTATGTTGGGATGTGTTCCCTCTATTCAATTAATGATATCAAAAGGAATACCAGCAATGCCTATTTCTTCCAACTATACTTGTAGGTAATTTCATCGTTGCAGCACCATTAAAGTTCATGGAAAATAACCGCTTGCCATGAAAATAAATATACATTGGGTGAGGAGAAATGGCACAGTTTGACTACATAATTGATAGCCTGTTGTAGTTTGCCGTGAGCCGACCTCTTGAAGAAAGCTGTTCGTGGGTCCCAGAAGCCACCTCTTAATCCTGGCGTAATTCTGTCCTGGAGCCCATCAGGAATGGCTTTTCAACAAGAAAAGTTGTTTGAGCAGACGAGAAGCGGTCGAAAATCCGAAGATTGGCGGCTGCTCGTTGGCCACAGGAACTGGACGCGTGATCAAGGATTATACAGTGATCCAAACTCTTTCGTGTAATCTTCTTAATTTGGATGAGGGGAGGCATTGGAAACCCTGAACAAAATACAGTTGCTAAATGAAGAATTGCTCGCCGCAAAGAAAGAAAATGGTCTGTGCAGATAGCCGAAGAACGACTGGCTGACGTTCAGAATTTGACAGTGTTGCATTTCTATTGTGAATACAAATGACCATGGAATGTTGTTGCTTTCAGTAACATTTTTTGACATTTTCCCCAAAAAATCGTGAAAGCCTCTTTTCGTTGAGTCACTGGTACGAGAGCTGTACTAACAAAATTGTATGTCTTGTATCATAATTACGATTGACAATTGTTCTGAAAACCTCTGAAATTCTGAGAAATGTTCTGTACAGTACCACCGCTTTGGCGCTGTCCAGTGCATAGCCAGACTTCGCTAGGCAAGATTGACGCCAATGATGCTCGCGAGGGTTAGATCCGGACCCTTAGGATCAAATGCACTTGGAGCTTCGTTTCCAGCAATCTGTTGGAACAATTTGACCTTATTTTACAATTTGACCTTTTTACCTCGGTTTGGGTTACACTTAGTAGTTCCTCTAGATCACACCCTGTCCAGTTTTCTTTTCATGTTTTTTGCCTTTCGTAGCTATACTCTTCACTTCCTAGGAAGTGTCCTAGGTTTTTAAATGATCCATAGTTTATTTTCAACTTACACTCTTCCTTTTTGCATCACTGGTAGCACTGATAAAAAAAAACTCTTCATCGATAAGGTCAACGCTAACTACAACAACAACAGTCGTTTCTCGGTTCAGAGTGTGTAATTCAGTTGTAGCCTTAATTGCTTCAGGGCTGAAAATTTATAATGTTGTACAGCAAAAATACACAATTATACAACAGTTTTTACATTTAAATTTCTCTTGATTATAATAGCTGACTATTCCTCTAATAAAATTGGAAAAAAAACGACCAATTTCTGGCATATGAGCAAAGACTTGGTGGCGAGAGGCAGACCTATCCCCGGGCTGCCCTGTCTGTTGGAGTTCAGAGTGGTTCATATATTTTCATGTGATTGAATCACTTTCCTCTGTGTTCAAACGCCATTGACCGATTACTCCACATCATGTTACCCTCGCATCAAGCACTATTTTTATGGTGCATGAATGGCTTGTTCTACTTCAGAGAGTTGGACTGTTTGGCTAACATTCCCAATTAACAGCTTATGCGTTATGCATAGCCTGTTCTTAGAGGAAGAAAAATATAGGATTTAAGAACTACATGTTTTCTGTTGGTCGGGACTCTCAACGTGCACCCTAAAATACCTTTAAAAGTGACCTGTCAAAAAAAGATGGAATTATTGCGATGTGGACGGATATTCTTGTGTTGAGGTAATTCGCATTAAATATTCGTAAATCAATGTGCGTGGTAAGAAACACAGCGGAAAAAATTGTTTTGAGTTGTGTCTTCCTTTCAAATTCAACATTATAACACGTACTTCTGCCATTTGCCTCATATGTTACTGATTCCAAAGTATATCTATTTTAGACCTTTTCGGTTACAGGTATTTGACCCTAACAATATTGTTGATTGTGCTAAAGTGTTATATTGAGCTTTTTCCGTTTAATTCAGTTTCTCTTTGACCTTCGATGAGATTTATGTGTTGCAGAAAAATAGTATTTGGCTAATTATCTTTCTGTCGTACCATCTGGCGAAAGGATTCAGTTGATCTTCAAGTGGAATCTCTTAACTGTTCCTTGCGTCTGCGCTTACCACGTATGTTTATAATGATGCAACGTTTCGACGCCTTTTTAAATCTATATTTATTCAAATTGAAGATATGTGCATGGCCTTAAAATAGGTTGTGCAAACTTCCAAGTATTTACTTTGCGAATTTCCATTCGTTTAAAAAAATAGGTAGAAGTTTGAAACAATACTTGGAATTGAAATAATTTGAAGACAGAATAATATATTTTCTAGTGTAAAAAGTCAAGTGTTAGTATATTTGACCCACCACAATACTGTAATATTGTTTCTCTTTAAATTAGCTTCCACTTTTCTGCGTGTGTCAAAAAATATTTTAACTCTTTCATATACATTGAGAACTTTTCTTCGCTTACATAAACTCTAACAGTTACTCGGAAATGCAATGTTTTTTTATGTGTCTTTATATTCATGCAGTGCGAATAATCAAGATGGGGTTAGTTCCCAAGGAACATGATCCAATAATACAAAGCCTACAAGTAATTGATTATTTTTAATCACCGGCTCATCAAATGGTAGGAGATTGTGAAGGACAAGGCAAGACTCTAGTTGAGCCTCTGTGAGTCCTGTGTCGTTATTTTTGTTAATTATTTCATAATTGTGTACGTTGAAAATGAAATGAAGGAAACATGCATTGTATTATCTTTAAAAATTCAAATGTTACATTGCCGAATATCCATTTGGTTGAAAAGTTGCAATACAACAACTACTGCATTACCGTACAGGGTCAAATACTCCAACATAAAGTATGGAAATTAGAATATTATTGTGCTATTTGGACTAAATATTACGTTCAGTGTGTCTGCGAAATATGCCATTCTATATGGAAAAACTATTTGTGCATTGAATATTCCTGCTGCATGCTCCCACTTTACTGTGATTGAATGGAGATACACCATAATCAAAATTAATAAAAACTATGCGAATATAGGCAATTTTTTACTCGTTCTAAGAATCTTCCAAGCGGGTCAGCGGCCAGAATATATCATTTTAGAGACCGGCAATTTTGCATGTGTATTTCTAGGGTAACGCATGCATTTTTAGCCGTTCGTTGAGCCACATAAGCTTAACTGAGGTACCGTCTACAAAGCCTTACTGAGGTTCCGTTTTCAAGTGTTGCGCAAGGCTAGGGAATTTTCTGATTATTTTCTTGAAGGCCATCTGCTACTTCGACCAGCGTTGATCACTTGAACAAGGCGATCAAAAGACATCACTTCCAAAAAGCAGTGGATATCATTTACCTGAACTTCAATGCATCCTTCGACAAGGTGTTGTACAGAAGACAGCAACACAAATTCTCTGAGCTCGGCATCAGGGAAATCGTTATGCTCTGGCTTAGTGACACACAAACAGGGCTAGACAAAGAGGTAGCATTGGCCAGGCGATGTCCTAGTGGGCATCCGTCACCTCTGGGGGTCCACTGGGCACCGGTCGTTTCCCGGCTCTCTTCCTCACTTGTGTTAATGACATAAACGCGGGGCTCATGTGCAAGGTAACCAAACTTGCCGGTGACACAAAGCTCTACCATGCTGCTCGAGGGAGCGGGGGAGACTCACGATCCAACTAGATCTCGAAACAATCATCAAATGGCCAGAAAGTGGCAGATGCCCTTCAATACAGCCAACAACACAATAGCAAGAAGTGATCTTGCTGCTGTCGATCGAACGCAAGAATTGGGCGTCCTAATTATGAGAGATTCGAAATCGGACGCCCAGGTCGAGGAAAATTACGAAATATCAAACTTCAGTCTCTGCGTCATTTCCAGTTACTCCGTGTGCAAAACGAAAGAAATAGTACTTCCGCTGTACAAGTCCCTCGTTCATCCCCACCTCGACCATACAATCCACTTTGGTCTCCAGACATGCCAGAGCAATTGTCATAATATGAACTTATCCAGCATCGTGCGACTAAGCAAATCCCGCAGGTACGCCACCACACATACGACGAAAAGGAAGGAGCTTGGCCTCACCACCCTCGCACAACGGAGGCTAAGAGAACAGTGCAGCCTTCAAGTATTAGAAATGAGTCAATAATGGGTCGAAAAAGGTTTTGCTGACACCATAGCGCACCACTTTATCCGGATCGCGATTTCGCATTTTTTAACAACCTACCAGTCACGGTAGTTATCAGTGAATCCGTGAATGCGTTCAAAAATGCACTCGACAAACACTGGGATCCGGGAGACGTAACCGCTGTGAGAACAACACGGTATTCCCAGGAGTGCAGAAATCATAATTATTAACAAAAAAATGTTAGTTCCGATACTAGGATTTATATCAATATACTGAGCACGACAAGGCTTTCTTCAGAGTGACAGAGAATATTATTGTTACTATTATTATTATTTCCTCTATATTTGAACGATTATTACGACTATGACTGTTATTGTGATTGTTATTATTCTTATTATAGTTTGTATTATTGCTGTCCATATCGGAATGACTAAAATTAGAAGGATTATTATGAACATAATTTCCTCCCCTAAAACCACGTCAGAGTAACCGGAATTTGGTATGGGCCTGTCATGGCAACTCGCGACCACCCTCCAACCCTTATCAGGCCGCCTACTGCCAAAAAGATTTAGAGGTCATCTGCTGCCAGCAAACTTTAGACTAGGAACAAGCAGATGCCGAGACCATGATAACCGGAAACTGAAACCGCACCAGAGGAGAGCCAGCTGCTCAAACCAGACGGGACAGCATGATTTCAGAATAATTCTCAACATTATAATTATCCATATCGGTACGATTGATATTTCTACCCTGATGTACCGGTTGAGAATACCTACTTCCGGAACGTCTAGGAGACCATCTGCTGCCCGCAAACCACTGACATGGCAACAAGCAGATGCCGGAACTATGGATTCCGAGAATCAAAACCGAACCTGAGGAGAGGCAGATACTCCAACTCAGGGGGGGGACGCAGATTTGCATGGATACAATTTGTTTCGCATTCCCTGTGTCAAGAAGGAAGGAAAAAATAACACTACTTTCACCTCCACATCAGATCCTGTTCCAGTGCGGTGTCCGGTGCATCGAAGAGTATTGACAGCTTCTTTTTCTACAGCACAGATCCGGAGCCGGACGTGGTGTGGGCAGAAAACAAATTAACATACAACTATTTACCTCCCCCTTACAGGTGTTCGAGTCGTCGCCATATCTAACATAGATTTGACGACACGATGGCACTTTTAAGTTATAGAATTGGTGAAATTTTAAAATATTGTGCCTCTCTTCCAAATGTGGAATGCTCTTCAATAAGAAAAGTATGAGTCCGTTGAGTGAATGAGCATGTCCGTCTCTGCTCGACATTCTTAAATGCGACCGAATATAACCGAAATTTTTCGGTTCCCATCTCCACTCGCCCCTTTTCTATAAATGTATCATGCTCTTCGGGGGACCCCCCCCCCCCCCCCCAGTGACTTCACGTTGGGGCTCCGGTGGAAAATACAAGAAACTACTACTTCTTTTATAAGTGTCAATCTGACACTCGACATTTTTTTTTGCTACGTGGCCAAAATGCTTCGAGTAGTACTAGGGTGGTAGCAGTAGGTACCGGTGTAGGTAGCTGTGGGCCTTCTCTCTTTCTATCCTGTTAACCTTCCTTTTCCTGTAAATGTGCGTAAATCGATAACGTTTCGTTGGTAGTCCCCCACTCTTCTTGCAACTAAACAACTCGATATTCTGGGCAATATTATAAAGCTTATTTTTAGTCTAGGTCAGGCTGGGCTTGGTTACATTTTAATTAAAATAAACACGATAGGACCTAGTAATTTTATTAGGAGGATCTCATTTTTTGCCCGTCGATATGAAATTTTTAGGTACGAATATAGAGCTTACGTCAGGGCTGACAAACAAGTTCATACGCGTCAGTAGTGATCTCATCGTATAATGCCCTCTGATGACGTACGTTAGAACGTACAGCTTTGTTACATAAGCTGATTCCACGATCGAAAGTAACCGTAGCAGTGTCTTCAATTGTTCTTGACACTGATCAAACTTGCGTGTCGAAAGTTCCTTATTAAATACAGATTTTAGCAAGTTTATGCTGTGCACTCCAAATGATGATGCACCTCCATCGAAGTTTTAAAACTTGTCAAGTTGAAGCAGTGCCTCGAGTTTATTGCTGCAAGTCTTTGTTTTGACTGCAACTCGGTTGTGTTTGTCTCGCAGGATTTTGTTTTCCGTTGCAAATGTTACGAGGAGATCGCTTGGCTCTTTGGTGTTCAGTATATTACATTTATTTCGCTGAATTTATTTTTACGGTCAGGTTAAAAAAAGTGCAAGTGCACCTCGCATCGGTGGATAAACTAGTTACTTTATAGCACTTAAATATGCTTTCAAAGATAGGTCGAATACTGAACATTTCTAGACAGCTCAGGGAATACATGTACATGTTAGACATATTGAAATATTAAGAAATATTTAATACTAAAATATATTATTCACGAGATGCCTCGTGGTTTTCTGATGTTTTTCACAGTATACCGAAAAATCTATAATACTCACTGGATCCAGTGTGCAATTTTATCGAATGAGGTATTTGGTTCCACGTTTTTGTGACTCGTTCATATGATCCGGATGCTGCTACGTTATGCTATCCTGACAAGTGTTTTCATTTACAAGCGTTTCATCACAAAATAATACATTCAAGTAACAAAAATTAAATGGAATACACAAGCATGTTAAGACAATAGATATGAAGGTAAATTTTTTTCTTCGGTCACACTTACAGCTACAAAAGTGTGCTATAATCCTCATTCTGAGTGAAACACTGCAAATTTATGATGAAGAAATAGAATAAGGATCTGCACTACCGCTCCCGTGACAACAAACGAACAATCTTACTACTCCGCCAGCATAAACCAAACCGAAGCAGGGGCTCGTCAAGGTATATAGGGATCGCTCTTATCTGATGGTAAGTGCATAGTGAAAGAGAATGAACTGCGATTGGTTGATAATACACAGTTTTCCGCCATTGCTCCACCACAAATCGATCTGTGATTCATCGTTGTTTTCTTCGGCCTCAAGTTCATGCCACATCTATCACATCCAGTCTCGTCAACAACACGCACACCGCATCACAGCCTCCCATTTACATCTCAGTGGGCTGCTGACAGCAGCTCTTGAGTTTTACTCCACTTCACGTCCTCCTGCTCTCTTTAATTGCCTGTTACCCTGTCCCATTTCTGTAGTTTCTATCCGCCAGCTTTCTTTTCCGCCGTCAATCTTTTCACCACTAAACACAGTCAATTCCAGCCTCGTTCAGCAGTCTCTTCCAAGAAAATAAAACTAATTTCCGTTTATTCCTTCAACTTTTCTCTTACCTTGCCAGCTCTTTCTGCCATGCGACGCACCGCCACCTTCGTCATTGTGTAGTTCTCTATGCTCATGGCATCGCCTATTCTGTCCAACGTCTTCTTCTCTACTTTCCTTCTCAGTGATTTTTTACGTTGAAAGTGCTTTTTGAGTCCTGCATATGCTAGTCATCATGATGCATTTGCATGGACGAGGACGTTTTTTTATTTGTTGCTCCATTCATGTCTGCAGCACTGTCATGCTAGGACTACAGGGCATCAGTTTCTTTCTTCCACCATGTTGCGGTTCTCACTACACACACCTCCATAACTGTGCCTTGTTGCTTCTTCGACAGTCTGAATCCATCAGTTGGTTTGTGACCCTTCTCCATACCACACCCACTCTCCTCCTTCTCTGCTTCATGTCCTCTTCCGGTCCCAACCAAATGTCCAACATCCTGATTTTCTCAGCTCCTTCCGGGCCAAAATTCTATCCGCACTTCCGTTTGCTCTTTAGGCTCGTTGTGTTGCTCCTAAAGACATTCCATTATTCACTTTACCTTCTCAAATCCCTCCTCCATCTTCTTTTTTGTCCCGATGATTTTGGAGTCATCTACAATTAGCAAAGCAATGATCTTCACAGTCATGGTCTCGCATTGTATTTTTCCTGTAGATTTTTTTCATGTGAAGAATCCTCGCGGTATTTGTCTTTAGCCTCCAGTTCTCATCTCTCTCTTCTTTAGGTCTGTGGCGTCTTCCTACATCTTTATTATTATTTGGATGACCGACTGACCTGAGCGGAAACCACATTGGTTATCGACCACCATAGCCGCATCCACTTCGCCCACAGTCTCAGTCTCGCCCACAGTCTCGCAATCTGTATGTTCACCATTCCTCTGTACCTTCCAACGCCTTATTTTACTTTACTTCACAGCGGCTGGTACACTGCTACCAGTCTCGGGTTTACAGGAAACTACTGCGGTAGTTTGCTTTGTAACTCATATGTCTGTTCAAATGTATAAATCTCCATGAAGCCTCTCCACTTATCACATTTAAAATCTTCTTTGAATGCATTTCCGCACCCGCGTTTTCTGCATTTTCCATCCGAACAACTTCAACTTTGTCTGATCTCAGCTCTGGCATCTGTATCATTTCCCATTTTCTCTTCGCGATACATTCCAACGTTCTCCTCAATCGTCATCGATTGACCCTTTTCTTCGTTCCTCCTGTTGATTGCATGTAAGGATCACTATGTTCTTATATTGTTTGGGTCAGCGTCGTCGGGTTCGGAGGAGAAGATCGTTCTCGTCTAGAGGAAATCTACTTTGTGGATTTTTGCTGCCTCGGTTAATAGCACAGTCTCAGTATGAGAGATCTCCTCCGTCGGTGCCAATGAGCAACTAATTGATTCGTTCATTAGCACCGACGGAGGAGATCTCTGTTGCTATCTGTCCAGAGGAAAAGAAGCTATGCAAGCAGTGAATTCTGACGGCAGTCCTTGTTGACGGAGACTGATACCATTAGACCGTGTACTAAGAAAGCAAATACATTGAGCTTCGATGTTGAACCCAAGCGCAATGCGCACGGCTATTTAGGACACCGAACATTTGCTAAAATATGACCGTGCTTTGGCAAAGTATTCATATGTAAAGGATGCTAGATTCTGATATCCTCCTCATTGAAACACTTTATTTTATCTCATTTATCAATTCAATTGCTCCCAAATAAGAATTTTGAATATGTTTCTGATTCTTATTCATCGCCCCTCCCCCCAGTTATTGAAATTAGCATTTTCGTTTGTAGGTCACTTGGATTGATCAATGATCTAGGGTCTGAACGCGGGGTCTGTGCGATTTACTTAATGGTAATGCACATTATACAATATCAATACTTAATGGTAATGCACATTATACAATATCAATACCTAATGGTAATGCACATTATACAATATCAATACTTAATGGAAATGCACATTATATATTATCAACACTCAATGGCAATGCACATTATACATTATCAATACTTAGTGGTAATGGACATTATATATTATCAATACTTAATGGTAATGCACATTATACATTATCAAAACGTAATGGTGATGATCAATTATACATTTTCAATCTATCCAATATACTGTTCGAGTAGAAGAGATTATCAGGCCTGTGATAATATTGTAATTCACAATTATTTTTCTAAGTGTTATTAGGATGCACGAGTTGAGTGTAACTATCTGAGGAACGATGATACTGAGTGTTTGAATATTAACAAATTTTACCAAAATGGATGTACATTAATTCTGGAGGATGTAAGATTTTTGAGTGAAACTGCTGGAAACAGCATTTATCTACCAACAATCTTAATAATATGATGTGTAATAGGATGTTCTACAATAGCCTTACCCTGATTGCTTTGGGTAACTTGAACCGTTTTAACCAATACAACAAGGTCGTTCTTTAAATCTGTACCGAACAAAGAAGAACAATGATGTGCTTTGCAGAAAGAAGTTCGGCATCAGAACGAGAATTCCAATTTACTTGAAATTGACAACGCAACTCACAAGATGGGAGGTCATCGCATTTCGACTACCTTTGTTGCTACAAGTGATTTGATTAGTCAATGATGCTTTATGAATTCGAAAGAAATTGTAAATAAAATATTTTGGTTATGCAACACTTGATGGCGATTTTGTTTGTTCAAATTCTACTTCATTGATCGATTTCCCAAAGAAGTATACTAGCTTTGCGAATTTAATTTTTTTTTCAAAGTGAAATGTATATGACCAGTTTTATTAGTTCGTCGGAGAAAAATTGTTTAATTCAATTAAGTACCTGAAATTATTCGAATTTATTCACAAGTAAGTAGAGGGCAGTGAAAAACTACTTGAGCGAGACCTAAGGTTGGCGGCAGAAAATATCTCCACGTACTGAGAATTCAGGCTTTGCGACAGAACAGTCAATAAAGATAATGAGCTAGGACGCAATTGAATTGAATCGACGATACGCGCTATAATTGCCACTGTAGGACTTAGACGAGCTAATTTCAATTTTTTATTGAGAGCATTATGCAGATAACAAAAGGGCAGAGACTTTAAATATTTACATTTCTACTCCTCAAAGGACTTCGCAAATCAATCATGCAATTTTAATAAACATACATCAACCTCAGGCATGGAAACTGGTTGGCAGTAACCGTAACACAATTTCAATTCATTCGGCAAGTTTATATAGAAAGTCCATGCGCGTCAGGTAGGTCAAACGGTACGGAACTATCACGCTCGATCTTTCATCGGATAGTTTACACAAAGTGGATTGTTTCGCTGTACATGAAGGAAATCATACATTAACTCCTTAATGGAGATTTAACGCGGGGTGTGAGATTTTCTGAATGGTCTCCTGAACGGCCTCAAAGATTCGTAGGTCCATGAGGAGGAGACAGAGGGCCGTCATTATTCTTCAAAGAATCATTCAACAATAACTAAACTCTACGTAAATACAGTGTAAAGGAAATGCTTTAGTCTGAGCAGAACTCTATGGT
Source organism: Gammarus roeselii (assembly GCA_016164225.1). NCBI lineage: Eukaryota > Metazoa > Arthropoda > Malacostraca > Amphipoda > Gammaridae > Gammarus > Gammarus roeselii. The sequence goes on along the minus strand of SDVV010009616.1, from coordinate 1,117 downwards.
AATGGTCATAGCTCCTATTTTCAGTGCTAGTTATGTATATGCAAAATTTAAATGACAGAAATTGAAGTAATTCCTCGATTGCCGTTTTTTGTATGGATTGAATTAGCAGAATCTGGTGACTGCACGACGGAGCTCTAGCACACAGATGACGCTCCGTGAAAGAATATTTGCCGGCTACATTCCAATGTGGTGACCGTAACTGTTGTACCACCAGCTTGAACTAATTAGGATGCTCAAATTACCAATATTCCCTACGAAATTATCTTGATTTATTGTATCCTTATTATGATTAGACCCCAAATTGTATCCTAACAATCCATGAATTGTTACGTGAGTAGACAGGATCTTCTTGTTTAACTCGTTTATTGGTCCTGAAGGCCCTGGGAAGATGCCTCCACTTTTCATTTCCTCAATTGGGGTGGATGGATGATTATTCATTTTATAAATCATTAACACTTCAGTTTAGTATTTTATTACTTCTTCTTGCTTGGGCTCTATTATTTGTCTCTGCCTTTTTTTCATGATGATAAATTTTGAATTTGTTATTATTATTATATGTATCGAGGCTGGTGGCGACAAGGTGACCCAGGGAGGGGAGGTTTTCGTGGGACCCGCGGGACTCGGGGATCCGGGGTTTCGGGAACCCGGGGGACTTGGGAGACCAGGTGGATTTGAGGGGATCCACTTGGACCTTTCTGGGGCCCCTTGGGACACCCTTGGGACCCTTTAGGACCCTTTTGAGAAACTGTGGGACCCTTTAGAGGCCCCTCTGAATCCTGGAACCTCTGCTCCCCCCTCCCAGCGCTGTAAAACCCATACACTGAAAAATGTTTGCGAGATGCATGAGTAGAACATTTAACCATTACAGTCCGCGGATTGCTGGCGCAGAGGGCAAGGGTCGCGCCGAGGCTGGTCGAGGTGCGTCGAGATCAGTCGAAACATGTTGAGGCGAGTCGAGTAGGTCGCGACGAGCCCAAACTGGCCGAAATGATTCGAGACAAACCGAGATGAGCTGAGGCGAGGGGTCTCGGGGGACTCGAGGAGCTCGGGAAGACTCGGGGGACATGGGTCACTTTCCGGGATTCATCGGGTTCTTTTGCGACCCAAGGTACCAATG
>SDVV010009615.1:0-16624 GCA_016164225.1 Gammarus roeselii | reverse complement strand
TCGGTGATAAAGCCTGTGTGGAACCAGAAGAAAAAGGGACAGTTGTCGTAGCCCTTGGGTATATTCCGCTGCAGAAGGAAAACAGAGTTGTTAACACAATAACGAGCTAAAGGAAAAACACATTCATTTATCGAATCAGCTCGAAATACTGTTCTGGATATAATTAATGCAGTATCTATCATAATATGAATGATCAGTACAGCAGAACATGTAACAGAAGTTAGTACCATTGCTGTTTATAGAACATTGAACACTCGTATGCAAGCCTGATTATTCTACAGCCTGAATGATTCACCAAAACGGAGTCGACCAAGTCCCATTTCTCCAAGAAAGTATTGGGTCAAATACTCTGAAAATGTAATTAGATACAGTATTTATGCCTTGCTCTGCAATGAGCAGCGTGACGACAACTCTGTATCTAATGTGTAACAGTATCTAATGTATTTAGACTATATTTATGCCTTGCTCTGCAATGAGCAGCATGCCAACGCTTTGTATCTAATGTGTTACAGTATCTAATGTATTTAGACTGTATTTACGCCTGGCGCTAAAATAATCAGCATGCCGACAGCTCTGTATCTAATGTGTAACAGTATCTAATGTATTTAGACTGTATTTATGCCTTGCTCTGCAATGAGCAGCATGCCAACTGCTCTGTATCTAATGTATTATAGTATCTAATGTATTTAGACTGTATTTACGCCTAGCGCTAAAATGATCAGCATGCCGACTGCTCTGTATCTAATGTGTTACAGTATCTAATGTATTTAGACTGTATTTATGCCTTGCTCTGTAATGAGCAGCATGCCGACTGCTCTGTATCTAATGTGTTGCAGTATCTAATGTATTTAGTCTGTATTTATGCCTAGCGCTAAAATGAGAAGCATTCCGACTGCTCTGTATCTAATTTGTTACAGTATCTAATGTATTTAGGCTTTTTATGCCTTGCTCTGCAATGAGCAGTATGCCGACTGCTCTGTATCTAATGTGTTACAGCATCTAATGTATTTAGACTGTATTTATGTCTTTCGCTGCAATGATCAGCATGTCGACTGCACTGTGTCTAATGTGTTACGGTATTCAATGTATTTAGACTGTATGTATGCCTTGCTCTGCAATGAGCACCATGCGGACTGTTGAATCTCACAGTATTAGCTGAGGACTTGATAGATCGTTCCGTTCGAACCTGGCCCGAGCCTGGGTCCACAAACACAAGCGGTCGTCAATCACTTCAGATATGAGATTTTGAACTAAATGGAGTGCGCTTGCATCATTTCTTTCGCATAACCATAATTAATTACAAATGTATAGGAGCAAGCGCGTTCTCATGGGACTTAGAATAAAAAATGGTAGTAATTACAGTAGATTTGTGGTAACGATTGTACAAACTAATCTTGCAATTTTATCATGCTTCGTCGTTGCTATTTTCATTTTCGCTAAACTACATTGTATTCGCTAAACTATTTCATATTTTGTTATGAGACGAGTAGTGGTATATACCGTCTGTTAAACATAAACTAAAATTATTCCTGTGTGAAGTTATGCGAGCTGAAATTTGTGAACAGAAAATTAGCTCATTTATGTAACTTACTCCAATGTTTTTTTCTTCGTCCTTGTTCTGGTTGAACTTAAACTGCGTGTACAGATACATGTGAAAAGTACCTCGGCTCCACCCAACTTAGTCCTAGGCCTATCTAAGCGTATCTGGGGTTTCTTATTTTTTGTATCCTCTGTTGCTAGAAGGACATCGACTCCGGTGCACCAGAAAGTCTTGGCACTCTATAATCTAATGCCTTGGCACTCTATAATCTAATGCCTTGGCACTCTATAATCTAATGCCTTGGCACTCTATAATCTAATGCCTTGGCACTCTATAATCTAACGCCTTGGCACTCTATAATCTAATGCCTTGGCACTCTATAATCTAATGCCTTGACACTCTATAATCTGATGCCTGAGCACTCTATAATCTAATGCCTTGGCACTATATAATCCAATGCCTTGGCACTCTATAATCTAATGCCTAGGCACTCCATAATCTAATGTCTTGGCCCTCTATAATCTAAAGCCTTGGCACTTGATAATCTACTCTCTTTAATCCTGCTCATATCGAAACATTTCATTATAACTAAACTACTTAAAGATTTATGATAAGCGTGACAATCACCACGCGAGTAAAATAATGTACAACCACAAGTTGGGAATTCTCTACTTCCAACTTGCATAGCAAGTTGAAAGTGTGTCATTTGAAATAGCGTTTAATTAATTAACAATTGGCCTATTGTATGATACTGGACATTCTGCTCTCATCAACGGTGCAGGATCAGGTATAACATGTGCGATATTTCAAGCCTGGAAAATAATCAAGATATCTAGACTTTCAGACTATCAATTATAAAATCATAAGAAACAACGTTTGTCTTCTTGTTCCTGGGTATCGGATTCTAACACCGATACACGAAAAATAATTTCGTCGGACGAGAAGTGGTTTATGCTTAGGCCCAATACTGAATACTAATCATTAAAATTCAAAGCTTTGGAGCGTTGCTATCCTTCATCAATATGAAGATTATTCGAAGTAACGGGAGGGAAGGTCATGTGCTGGGCAAGCATCATCAATGGACGAGTTATGACAATTCATTGGTTTGGAGATGGGGTGTCAGTTAATAAAACTTATCTTGATATAGTAAAGAATACACTTTAGGCTGGGGTGATATAGACTGTAACTCGCCAGCAGTACTTTACATTAGATTAGATTAAGAGGATCCATTTCCTTCGGAGCTCCATAGTGTACGGCCAGCAGTGCGCACCCTGCAGTCTATTATCAACTGGATGGCGCTCCTTCATATTGTTCGAGGGCATGTTTGAATTTTTCGGAACCAAATTTTTCAAACAAAGTATCCAGAAACCGTACAAGCTGTTCCTGGCCTACCCATGGCCCAGATATGAGCCCTATGGATTATTGGTCCTGAAGAGAGATGAATTGAGAAGTTCTTCTTCGGAAGCCTAGGAACATTGCCAACCTCAAGGGAATCGTTTATGAAGCTACCCAACGACAAACAAAAGAAGATGTCAGGGAGCTGTCGCGAGCATCCACTGTACATCAAAACTTTGTGACATCAACTTGGGAGCTCATTTCGAAGCCGAGTTGTAGTGCCGAGTATTTTTTTCCTAATAAAATATTCAAGTCCACGATCTGTTCGTATTTACCTAATATGTTATGAGATGAATGTATATAAATTTACTATAATTTTAAGCTTAATTAATGTGAGTTAACTTTACGCATATTTTCCGGAGATCAATAGTTCACTGTAACGTTTCCTTTTTTATCACATACTGCACAATTGGATGATGTCCTCCAACAAAGTCCACCGCTTGTTAGGACATGAATATCCATTTATAAACTACCCTTAGTTGGAAGGTACGTTTACAAATAATTCAGTATGAAATATTTTCTTAAGAGCAACCCGCGCTGACGAAGAAGTGGTACGTATCTTCTATGTATAGTGATGTACCTCTAACTTGCTCCACCTGTCAATATGCTTAAGTATTCGCGAGATCCTAAATCCACTGGCGAAGAGAGACCTTGGCATTATTTTGTTTATCAAGAAGATGATCTGGAGACGGAATAACAGGTCCGTTCTCTCGACCCATTGCCTTTATCATGGGTAACATTACATGTTGGTAAAATAGACTCGTAAGTCAATTTGACTTGTTCTCTCAACAGATTGCGATGTAGCATCTCTGGGCTTTAGAACCTTTATCATGGGTATCAATATGTTGTTGAAATAGACTCGTAAGTCAATTTGACTTGTTCTCTCAACAGATTGCAATGATGCATCTCTGGGCTTTAGACCCTCTATCATGGGTAACAGTATGTTGTTGAAATAGACTAATAAGTCAATTTAACTTGTTCTCTCAACAGATTGCAATGATGCATCTCTGGGCTTTAGACCCTCTATCATGGGTAACAATTTGTTAATGTAATAGACTCGTAAGTCAATTTGACTTGTTCTCTCAACAGATTGCAATGATGCATCCCTGGGCTTTAGACCCTCTATCATGGGTAACAATATGTTGTTGAAATAGACTAATAAGTCAATTTGACTTGTTCTCTCAACGGATTGCAATGATGCATCTCTGGGCTTTAGAATCTTTATCATGGGTAACAATTTGTTGTTGAAATAGACTCGTAAGTCAATTTGACTTGTTCTCTCAACAGATTGCAATGATGCATCTCTGGGCTTTAGAACTTTTATCATGGGTAACAATTTGTTGTTGAAATAGACTCGTAAGTCAATTTGACTTGTTCTCTCAACAGATTGCAATGATGCATCTCTGGGCTTTAGAACTTTTATCATGGGTAACAATTTGTTGTTGAAATAGACTCGTAAGTCAATTTGACTTGTTCTCTCAACAGATTGCAATGATGCATCTCTGGGCTTTAGAACTTTTATCATGGGTAACAATTTGTTGTTGAAATAGACTCGTAAGTCAATTTGACTTGTTCTCTCAACAGATTGCAATGATGCATCTCTGGGCTTTAGAACTTTTATCATGGGTAACAATTTGTTGTTGAAATAGACTCGTAAGTCAATTTGACTTGTTCTCTCAACAGATTGCAATGATGCATCTCTGGGCTTTAGAACTTTTATCATGGGTAACAATTTGTTGTTGAAATAGACTCGTAAGTCAATTTGACTTGTTCTCTCAACAGATTGCAATGATGCATCTCTGGGCTTTAGAACTTTTATCATGGGTAACAATTTGTTGTTGAAATAGACTCGTAAGTCAATTTGACTTGTTCTCTCTACAGATGGCAATGATGCATCTCTGGGCTTTAGAACCTCACCATGGGTAACAACATTTATTGTTGAATTTCTCTCAACCGATTGTGGCATAGCATCTCAGGCTTTATAGTCTTTATGAGGTGTAACAATATATATTGTTGAAATTGTCTTGTGAGGATAATACCATTCGTTGAGGCCTCTTTGCAGACTGCTGAGTCGTTGGGTATATCGCTCGGTTTAGAGCTTAGCTTAAGTGAAATTTGAGAATGGCGTGGTTTGAACTTTTACTACAACTCACGTTGCTGGACGTGAACATGACCTTAGTGTCTCCCATCACCAAGGGGCCAGGAAGAAGTTCCACGTTGACGGTAGAGCCGTCTACCGTCCTCTGTAGAGTACAGAACACCGTGAAGATAAGCTGGATTGCTCAGGAAGTAATTAAAATGAAGTTGAATCTATTAAAAAAAAAACAAGATTTCATTGGTCACATTCGTCTAAGAAACACAACAAGGGCTGTTGAACCCGAACGCCAAGTTACGAAGTGCTATTAACACAAAATTATTTGGGTCCCATTCTGTATTGCAGTGTCAACACATTGCACATGCGTCGTATTATATTCTTGTGAGTAACGTGTACAATAAATACTAGTCCCATCTCTTAGATTCCACTTTCATCACTATAGATACCCATTTTATCTAGTATTCACCTTGTAGGCCAGAGATACGACAACCATTCTTTAGTCCTCACTTTGAGCACCAGAGATACTAGTCCCATTCAATAGCCCACACTTCGAGCACCAGGTACTGATCCCATCTTATTAGTTCCTACCTTGCAGTTGTGGTTGAAGGCCATACAGCAGCGGTAGGGCATGGATATGTTCCTGCTACCAACAGTGAAGGTGAGTTCCTGCCCCGTGCCGCTACCCACCATTGTCATGCCCTTGAGCGTAATGCGGGTGATCTGGAGGGTGGGGGTGGGGGGCAACACGCGACCTGCCCGCACCACTTTCTCATAGTAACCCACATACCGGCTCTGAAATAAAAGGTATATATATTTCATTGGGTATTTGCACAAACAGGTAATGGCAATCTGCTCAATGTATAAACAATGGTTGAGATACGTGGCGTAGCACCAGTTTCAATTAGAAGCAACAGCGAGCTGCGCTGTTTCCAGCTAAATCGATATAGACGTTACGTCATGACCAGCCCGGCAAGGGTTGCTTTGTGTCAACGTTGATAACAGGACCTACAGTTAGCACCGTGGTGACGTCTAGCATTGTTTGCCCTATAGGTAAGCGCATAGCATAATATTAAAAGTAACGTAAACAGAAATGCGCAAGGTGTCTCCAAAAGAATATCTTACGTGAATTTGGTAGCCAAAGGCGCATCAAATTATAGCCCCACAACACCGAAGGTACCTCCTACAGGATTCTGCCCATTCACCCACCCCCCATACTATCCACACTCCCTCACCTGACTCGGCGTCTCTACGCCCTGGAATTTATTGCCTGCATTCTTGTCCGTCCTACGGTCTCCAAAGTAGCCCAGGCAGTGCTCGGCGTCCTGGAAGGCTCCGGAGTCTATGAGGCACACGCAGATCATGGTGCCCGTGCGCCCCTTGCCGCCCTTGCAGTGCACGGCGATCACGTTCTTGGCATCCTCGGCTTCGAACTCGCGCACGCTCGCGCTAAACTCTAGCATCGATCTGAAAATCAAGATTTGATTATGCTAGTGTGACCATTTCTTCCAGTCTGACCTGGAAGTCTAAGTTGACGCCGTCTCGTGAACAATACTTGTCGAGACGGCACGTTGAGGTCATAACTCACTCTAGGTGCAGCACGGTGTGGTCATAACTCACTCTAGAGGCAGCACGGTGTGGTCATAACTTACTCTAGGGACGGCATGTTGTGGTCATAACTCACTCTAGGGGAGTGCGGTGTGATCATAACTTACTCTGGAGACGGCACGTTGTGGTCATAACTCACTCTAGGGGCGGAACGTCAAGGTCATAGCTCACTCAGAGCGGTGAGGTCATAGCTTACTCAGAGCGGTGAGGTCATAGCTTACTCTAGGAGCGGCACGTTGTGGTCATAACTCACTCTACGGGCGGCACGTTGTGATCGTCAATGTGGTAGCGTCGCACGGCGCCATGGAAATAGGCTTCATCGTAGTGCCGCTCCGAGCAGAGGTTGTAGATGCGGTAGTGTCCGTTGTGCTTGTAGTCCATGAAGCGGCTCACATCCTGGCAGAGTTAATGAAGTTTGATTACAGTGACACATCCTGGCAGAGTTAATGAAGTTTGATAACAGTGACCATGGTTACTAGCGCAACTGTCATCCCGGCAGAGTTAATGAAGTTTGATTACAGTGACCAGGGTTACTAGCAAAACTGTCATCCCGGCAGAGTTAATGAAATTAGATTGGAGTGACCAGGGTTACTAGCGAAACTGTCATCCCGGCAGAGTTAATGAAATTAGATTGGAGTGACCAGGGTTACTAGCGCAACTGTCATCCCGGCAGAGTTAATGAAATTAGATTGGAGTGACCAGGGTTACTAACACAACAGTCATTCGGCAGAAGTAATGAAGTTAGGTCAGAGTGACCAGGGTTACTCCCAACTGCAGTCCTGGCACTTAAAGAATGACGGACGGGGCATCGGGTTAAAGACTTAAACGTAATGCATGGTTATTTGGCATTGCCTATCCCAATCTGCTTCTGGCACAACGTTCCTAAGAATGGCTTCGATAAAATAAACTGGTATAAATAGAACAGCTGCAGACAAAAAATGTTTTGAAGCGCAAATGAACGTTAAGTAAATATATAATACACTTAAAATGCAATAATACTACAAACAACTGTAAACGAGTTTGCAAACGACAGTTCATTGAGGATCGTAGATTAGAACATTGTCGAGCAAAACAAACCTTGATGTCGTTCCGGTACATAGACATTTTGCCTGAAGAAGGAAACGACATGGCGATGACCCTAGGCGTGACGTACGTCAGATCTAGGTCAAACCCTTCCTGCTGGTATCTCCTCTTGTTCTGTGAGATAAACTGACGTGCGCCCCTCCTTAAGTGCTTTTGTTGCCAAATGATCCGCGAGATGCGCACCAGCCGGATAAGGCGCAACGCCACGATCAAGCTGGCGGCGTTGCTCTCCATGCTGTCCACGCAGACTGTCACGATGGATAATACGAAGGTGATTGCCACCAGGGCACAGTCCAGACTGTTGTACCAGGCGCGGAAGAAGAGCTCCGGGCTGTGGGAAGATAAGGTAGGTGCTGGACATATGACAATGTCTAGTAGCAACTTTTTCCAAGCACATTAGCCAGGTTAGGCCTGCGAACTTTAGGGACAGACACTTGATACTTGGTATAAGTACTATGGACCTATATCCTCCCCAAACTTCAGAACCTGGGGAGGATGACCTGTTCAAGGTTCAGATTTTCTGGGACGTGTCCGGTAAAAAATGGTTTTGAAGTTCAGGTTGAAGGAACGAAACATTTTTTATGTAAATTGTTTATATGAACACCTGTTGCTCATACTAAGAAAAGTTAAGTAGTAAATGATGAGTCCACGAAGTATCTACCGATAGTATTAGTTTTGTTCAGTCATTATCCAACAGCTTATCTGTGCACAATCAAATTGAACATTGGAGTTAGTATCGAATTTCTCAAGCATTTGGACCTGTCGAAGTTGTGCCACTGCCCTCGGTCTTTCTATTAGCTTGAAGACCACTTGAATTACAATTAATAATTACTGCCTTAAAGAAGCGTTCCTTTTGGCAAGCTTCTTACCATTTTGGTAAGAAGCATCCTTTTGTTAGGTGATCCGTTTTGGTAAGAAGCGTTATATTTTGGTAAGTGATCTTCAATCTTCTAGTAAAATGTAAATATTTCGTAATCATTTTAATGGTATTATACTACCATGGAATGTCGTACCTTCATCGGAAGTAAACAAGTGGTTCAGAACCGCCCATGATCAAACTTTTTCATTATTTTGTCGAAACATAAGTTGGCACTTTTTCCCCAAAATTATTCCATTCAACCAGTTTAATTTTGAATTGTAAGCACTAAAAACCCAAAAAAGTGATATCGATGTTATATTTTCTTCAGAAACATCTGGCTTGTCACCATGCCACTTTCTAGTAAAAAAATTACAACAATAAGCGAGGAGCACTCACAAAATGTACAAATTTCGTGATTAATATCACTAACTACATCACTCCCACATTACCCAAATACATCACAAAAAAATTGATGCGTCGTTTCCCATCATTTAATGCTGGTTCCTGATCTAACCATGTTCGAAAATCATGTGGATGACCTCGCCTTCCTTTGACCCAAGTGCTTGACCTACCTTTGGAGTCCGAATTTTCTGAGGATGACCTCGCCTTCTTTGGCCCCAGTACTTGACCTACTCAAGACTAATATCCTGAGGAAGACTTCGCATTCCTTTGACTCAAGTAATTGACCTACCCAAGTCTGAATATATTGAAAATGACCTCGCCTTCTTTGGCCCAATTGCTTGACATACCCAAATTCAAATATCCTTAGGATGACCTAACCATCCTTTGGCCAAAGTGCTTGACCTACCCAAGTCCGAATATCCTGAGGATGACCTAACGATCCTTTGGCTAACGTGCTTGACCTACCCAAGTCCGAATATCCTGAGGATGACCTCGATCATGAAGTAGGTGCTGAAAACAAGGGCGCAGATCTCAAGTGGGTCGGTTTCGGGGTGGGTTGTTGAATCGAACACGTCGATGAAGAGCACAACCATGTCGATTATGATGAGGATGAGCGTTAGCAGCCGCACGATGAAGTGCTCCACGAACCGACGGGTCCGCCACTGCATGTACCTGAAGGAAGAGGACGTGGGGATGATAAGAGGCGAGGAGGGACGTGGATTAGGGCTGTGGAGAATGGACGACGAGGATGGAAGACGTCGGGCGAGAATAAGGAGAGAGGCGTGGGAAAGAGACAAAAATTAGTAACGAGGGAAGGGAACGATGAGAAGAGCCATGCGAAAGGAATGAATGAAAGAGACGTCGGGAGAGGACAAGGATAAATGACGTGAAGCGGAAATGACGAGAAGACGTGGGAAGGGGACGAGGATGAGAGACGTCGGGAGAGGACGAGGATAAGAGGCGTGGAGAGAGGACGAGGATAAGAGTCGTTGGAAAGCGACGTGATAAGAGTCGTGGGAAGGGAATAAGGAAATGAATAGTTGGAAGAGGACGTGGAGAAGAGTCGTGGGAAGGGAAGGAGGATAATAGACATAAGAAGATGTATATTTGCATTGCTTGCGGATCAATTTTATACACTAACACAACGACGAAAAAAAAGAGGTGAAGATAAATTTTGACGGTCTTATTTTTAGAACTTCTACTTTTGACACATTGAATAGAATATTTTAAAATGTATGTAAATCAATTTGAAATTATATTGCAATATTTGTATACTGCATTCATTTATTCATATTTCGGTACTAATTGACCCCGGCCATTTATTACAATAATTGAAAATGTGGAAGGTCAATATCATAATCCGAGCTGTTTCATCTCGGATGTCCTTCTTTGACCTCACATTGAAAGGTCAACATCATAATCTGAGCTATTTAAGTATCGATGACATTCCCTTTCCCCACTTTCAGAAATTAGATAATGATACACAGATTGATTTACTTTTTCATGCAAATAAATTGATAGATCAAAATTTTTGCTATGTTGTTCCATGTTATTTAATTAATAAAATTTGAACAAAAAATGGTTGAATTAGTGAGAGTCGCTCAGACATCCGCTGAAATGTCGTAAATTAAAAAGTCCTCGCAGATAAATAAGCTCATACATGTACATAAAACACCCCTCGTGCAAATGGGTGTCTGCAGTCTGCATTGAATGGAAAAAGGATTTAAAATCCCTCATGGAAACATTTGATCTTAAATCGGTTAGATAAAACAATTGCTCATCAGAGCCGCTGATTGAGGGGAACAAAATAAACAATGAAACCTATGTAGCTAATATATAATTCAACTGAAACTGCTTAGAGAATTGTGATCAGTTTGATAACATGTAGCAGTACTGAAACAGTTGCAAAACATTCATGGTTGTGAATAACGAACATTAACTTGAAATATGTGCATAAACATGGTGCAAGACCCTTGTAAATGTGCTTCTCTTGTCACGCGGTTCACGCGGTACTAATACAGGCGTTGGAGTATAGAAATAACAGAAATGAGCGCTGCATTAATACAGGCTTTGGATTATAGAAATGACAGAAACGAGCGCTGCATTAATACAGGCGTTGAAGTATAGAAATGACAGAAACGAGCGCTGTATTAACACAGGCGTTGGAGTATAGAAATGACAGAAACGAGCGCAGTATTATTACAGGCGTTGGGGCATAGAAATGACAGAAACGAGCGCTGTAATTAATACAGGCGTTGGGTCATAGAAATGACAGAAACAAGCGCTGTATTAGTACAGGTGTTCGAGTATAGCAATGACAGAAACGAGCGTGGTATTAATACAAGCGTTGGAGTATAGAAATGACACATACGAGCGCTGTTTTAATACAGGCGTTCGAGTATATAGAAATGACCGAAACGAGCGTGGTATTAATACAAGCGTTGGGATTTAGAAATGACAGAAACGAGCGCTGTATTAATACAGGCGTTGGAGTATAGAAATGACAGAAACGAGCGCTGTATTAATACAAGCGTTGGAGTTTAGAAATGACAGAAACGAGCGCCGTATTAAAACAGGAGTTGGGCCATAGAAACGACAGAAACGAGCGCTGTATTAATACAAGCGTTGAAGTTTAGAAATTACAGTAACGCGCGCTGGATTATTACAGGCGTTGGGGCATAGAAATGACAGAAACGAGCGCTGTATTAATACAAGCGTTGGAGTCTAGAAATGACAGAAACGAGCGCTGCATCATTACATGCGTTGGGGCATAGAAATAACAGAAACGAGCGCTGTATTAATACAGGCGTTTGAGTATAGTAATGACAGAAACGAGTGCTGTTTCAGTACAGGCGTTGGGCCGTAGAAATGACAGAAACCAGCGCTGTATTTATACAGACGTTGGAGTAAAGAAATGACAAACGAGTGCTGTATTAATACAGGCGTTGTGGCATAGAAATGACAGAAACAAGCGCTATATTAATACAGGCGTTGGAACATTGAAATGACAGAAACGAGCGCTGTATTGATACAGGTTTTGGGACATAGAAAGGACAGAAACGAGCGCTGTATTAATACAGGGGTCGGAGTATAGAAATGACAGAAATGAGCGCTGTATTAATACAGGTGTTGGGGCATAAAGTACAGAAACGAGCGCTGTATTAATACAAGCGTTGGAGTTTAGAAATGACAGAAACACAGGCGTTACAGGCGTTGGGGCACAGAAATGACAGAAACGAGCGCTATACTAATACAGGCGTTGGAGTGAAGAAATGACAGAAGCGAGCGCTGTATTAATACAAGCATTGGATTTTAGAAATGACACAAACGAGCGCTGTATTAGCACAGGCGTTGGAGTATAGAAATGACAGAAACGAGCACTGTATTAATACAGGCGTTGGAGCATAGAAATGACAGAAACGAGCGCTGTATTAATACAGGCGTTGGAGTATAGAAATAACAGAAACAAGCACTGTATTAATACATTCGTAGGAGTATAGAAATAACAGAAACAAGCGCTGTATTTATACAGGCGTTGGAGTATAGAAATGACCGAAACGAGCGTGGTATTAATACAAGGGTTGGAGTATAGAAATTACAGAAACGAGCGCTGTATTAATACAGGTGTTCGAGTATAGAAATGACCGAAACGAGCGCTGTATTAATACAGGCGTTGGGGCATAGAAATGACAGAAACGAGCGCTGTATTATTACAGGCGTTGGGGCATAGAAATGATAGAAACGAGCGCTGTATTAATACAGGCATTGGGTCATAGAAATGACAGAAACGAGCGCTGTAATTAATACAGGCGTTGGGTCATAGAAATGACAGAAACGAGCGCTGTATTAATACAGGTGTTGGAGTATAATAATGACAGAAACGAGCGCTGTATTAATACAGGCGTTAGAGTATAATAACGACAGAAACGAGCTGTATTAATACAGGTGTTCGAGTATAGCAATGACAGAAATCAGCGCTGCATTAATACAAGCGGTGGAATTTAGAAATTACAGAAACGAGACAGGCGTTAGGGCATAGAAATGACAGAAACAAGCGCTGCATTAATACAGGTGTTCGAGTATAGCAATGACAGAAACAAGCGCTGTATTAGTACAGGTGTTCGAGTATTGCAATGACAGAAACAAGTGCTGTATTAATACAGGTGTTCGAGTATAGCAACGACAGAAACGAGCGATGTATTAATACAGGTGTAGTACAGGTGTTCGAGTATTGCAATGACAGAAACAAGCGCTGTATTAATACAGGTGTTCGAGTATAGCAACGACAGAAACGAGCGATGTATTAATACAGGTGTTGGGGCATAAAGTACAGAAACGAGCGCTGTATTAATACAAGCGTTGGAGTTTAGAAATGACAGAAACGAGCGCTGCATTAATACAGGCGTTGGGGCACAGAAATGACAGAAACGAGCGCTTCACTAATACAGGCGTTGAAGTGAAGAAATGACAGAAGCAAGCGCTGTATTAATACAAGCGTTGGAGTTTAGAAAGTACACAAACGAGTGCTGTATTAGTACAGGCGTTGGAGTAAAGAAATGACAGAAACGAGCACTGTATTAATACAGGCGTTGGGGCATAGAAATGACAGAAACAAGCGCTGTATTAATACAGGCGTTGGAGTATAGAAATAACATAAACAAGCACTGTATTAATACATTCGTAGGAGTATAGAAATAACAGAAACAAGCGCTGTATTAATACAGGCGTTGGAGTAAAGAAATGACCGAAACGAGCGTGGTATTAATACAAGCGTTGGAGTATAGAAATGACAGAAACGAGCGCTGTATTATTACAGGTGTTCGAGGATAGAAATGACCGAAACGAGCGCTGTATTAATACAGGCGTTGGGAAATAGAAATGACAGAAACGAGCGCTGTATTATTACAGGCGTTGGGGCATAGAAATGACAGAAACGAGCGCTGTATTAATACAGGCATTGGGTCATAGAAATGACAGAAACGAGCGCTGTAATTAATACAGGCGTTGGGTCATAGAAATGACAGAAACGAGCGCTGTATTAGTACAGGTGTTCGAGTATAGCAATGACAGAAACGAGCGCTGTATTAATACAGGTGTTCAAGTATAGCAACGACAGAAACGAGCGATGTATTAATACAGGCGTTGGGTCATAGAAATGACAGAAACGAGCGCTGTATTAATACAGGCGTTGGAGTATTATAATGACAGAAACGATTGACGACGAGTAAGTTTTCTTACTCCAACTCGGCTTATCATTATCATTAACTTATCATTATCGGCTTATCATTAACTCGTTAATGATAAGCTGAGTTCTCATCACCAAAGCCCAAAGCCAGAGTTCACTGCCCACTTTGTGATATTAAAAGAATGAACAAGAAGAGTCAGTTCATAAGGAATGGATAAAAAACATGTACTTAACCTCCCTCTTTGTATGTTGCATAGATATAGCTCTAATTCTTTATCAAATATATAACGATTCTCCATCAAATCATGCCACCGGATAGGTGAAGAATGATAAGCGTTACCGTACGTTTTCGTCAATACACTTAAAGGCGTATTCGACATGGGGAGCAACGATTGAAAATTATATTGTAGACCCGGTAACTAGAACTGTTAGATTAGATTAGCTTAGAGCGACAAGATTGTATAGAATTGGAACTGTTACAATATCAGAAATGGACACCAACCGTGATGCAAATGTATTGTTCGAATTGAAATATAACATGGAGCAATTAAAATTGCTAGAGTTAATTGCAACGCGATAAATTTGCTGTTTGTTTCATATTTTAATTTTGCAACTAAGCTCGATCACAAATGCTGCTAGTGGTGCACTAGTAGTTCACCCCCAATAATGCCGCTATTGGTGCACTAGAAGTTTACACCCAATAATGCCGCTAGTTGTCCACTAGTAATTTACACCCAATAATGCCGCTAGTGGTGCACTAGTAGTTGACACCCAATAATGCCGCTAGTGGTGCACTAGTAGTTTACACCCAATAATGCCGCTAGTGGTGCACTAGTAGTTTACACCCAATAATGCCGCTAGTGGTGCACTAGTAGTTTACACCCAATAATGCCACTAGTGGTGCACTAGTAGTTTACACCCAATGATTAAAGAGAAGATTTTACTCTGGAGTCAAGTGAATTCGAAATGAGTAACTAAAATTAGATGAACGTTCGGGACATCACTACGCGCATTGACGGCGGCTTAGGCTTGCTTGTTCTCAGATATCGTAACCGACGTGAGGGTGGATCCCGATAGGGGAGGGATGGAGGGATTCACGAAGAACCGCTTACGTGAGGTTGCATCCTGGCACGGGGGGGTTGGAGGGGTCAACGAAACCCAGCAGTTCATCGACCTCATGAATCTCAGGGTCGTAGGAGTAGAAGGCGCTCGCGAGCCGCCAGGCCTCTGGTTGGGTGTTGGAGGCATCTGGGGGTGTACAGCGAGTAGGGCGGTAAGAAGGAGTCAAAAGAATGTTCTGAGGTGATTGAATAAACTTAGGACGTCATCTGGAAATGATATGGCAAGGTTCCAACATAAAGAGGTCAAAAGTAAATGCGTTTACGTACGATTAGAAGAGTTTCAGTTTTACCTGAGGCTGCGTCTATGGCTCTAAAACTCATTTATATCGTAGAAGTTTGTTAATGAGTGGCGCCATGCATTTTTGAAGTTGGGTTATATTTCTAATTCAATCTTTGTCAACTTCGCAACTAGCTACAGAGCACAGATAAAATAAATTTGAATGTGTCATTTCACAAATGCTCGTATTTTGAGTTCAGTTTTCTTCTCAGGTGCTTAGAATACACACAAAGTGACCCGGGCATAAGGGACAAGTTTAGTCAGAAAATAAGAGAATTATATAAAGGGTAATGAGTGTTTGGCGGGTAACTACAGACTATTGAGAAGAGAATATGGAAAAGCCCCCCAAAACGAACGTTTGATCCCCGACGGTGGGGAAATAAATAGGTGATCTAAATTCTAAAGTTAACTGCATCGTTCTATCAAAGTCTAGCTGGACCCGTGGAAATGCCAGGATGAATGACATACGATCACTTAGCATTATCAATAAATGCCTCCCACAGTCTTCCTCAACCCACTCACTCTAAGACACTGACTGCATACTTGCTCATCCATAGGACTAGCGTGCGCGCTCACTAACAGGCTAGAAACAGGCAGGACTATAATGATCAGTGGGCTACAATCGAGTATCATGGTACAATTGCACCAGCCTTCACGATACAATAAACCTGTCTGCCAGTGATGGAGCTGCCAGTGCCCTGGTCCACTGACTGATGGAGCTGCCAGTGCCCTGGTCCACTGGTTGATGGAGGTGCCAGTGCCCTGGTCCACTGATTGATGGAGCTGCCAGTGCCCTGGTCCACTGACTGATGGAGCTGCCAGTGCCCTGATCCACTGATTGATGGAGGTGCCAGTGCCCTGGTCCACTGGCTGATGGAGCTGCCAGTGCCCTGGTCCACTGATTGATGGAGGGGCCAGTGCCCTGGTCCACTGACTGATGGAGCTGCCAGTGCCCTGGTCCACTGACTGATGGAGCTGCCAGTGCCCTGGTCCACTGATTGATGGAGGTGCCAGTGCCCTGGTCCACTGACTGATGGAGCTGCCAGTGCCCTGGTCCACTGA
>SDVV010009614.1:0-16624 GCA_016164225.1 Gammarus roeselii | reverse complement strand
TCGGATCCCGGCTTGGCGACGCGGTTGCGTAAGGAATTGTCTCCACTGTGAGGGTATCCATTCATTAGAGATAGATCCGGAACACAGATGTGGTGCTCGTCAAATTATCGTTTGAATTTCAAGATGCTCACTGTGGCTGTCAATTGCGGCACTCGATTGATCTCACGTATTTGCAGTGGCATTCGACTGAATAGCAGAGGAGTCCGACGCGTGGAGCTGTTGAAAGCAAGCGTTTGCATCATTCCGCCGCCCGTCGATTTCGGCCCTTTGAAGTAACATATTCAGCCAGTCCTTGCCTGGTTTCTCATGATCACTTTTGCAACACTTATTTTGTTGACATTGACCGCGTAGCCTTCCACAATTTTCAAAAGTTTATGACCATGCATCTTTCAAAACGTATTTTCATTGAGTATAGCCTCGACGCGTTCAATGTCATAATATTCAATTTCCTTTACCTCCGTTATTTTGGAGGTAAAGCATCTATGCACTGCCCCAAGTCTATCCAATTCTTTCTGTTTGTGCGGGATCCAGAGAGAAGAGCAATAGTCAATAACTGGTTGGATTAGTGTTTCAAATAGCCAGCATTGTCCTTTCATCTCTCGACAGAGAGGTTCTCAGGGCCCAGAAACATAGTCTGCTGCCCCTAGCCTCATCCTTTGCAGTTTATTGATGGGGAAAGAACACAATGTTTTGGATTAGTACGCTAAGATTATGTCCTTCAATAGATGCGTTATTGTTAAAATGATATAAGTACTCTGTTTTCAGGACATTTATTTTCCGTATCATAATAATTCAAATTTAGATTAGTTGAATTTCATCTTGTTTTCGCCCGCCCGCTTGAAGATATCTTTCAGATCAGTATGAACGTTTTCTATATTCCACAAATCCTTTACAATGCCCAGTAGTCGGGTATCATCTGCAAAGCAGGAGACTGATATATGAGAACAGCTTCTGCTCAGATCATTTGTCCTTACTAAAAAAAGCAGAGGGCCAAGCATAGTCCCTTGTGGGACTCCCACTGGTGCCGAGGTATCTTCTTTTACTACCACACTTTGAGTTCTGCAATTAAAAAAGGTTATGATCCATTTATAAACATTTCCTCTGATATTTTCACAGAAACACACAGTCGCGTTGTGGGGACGATCGATTCAAACAGAGAATAGGGAACACAAAGGTTACCTATACATGTCTGCACTTATTGGTAAAGGAGATATCAATTGAAATATAAATATAATGAGGCAACAATCTGGTAAACTGTGTCACCAGCACAAAGTGATCCGGTTATAAATACAACAAATTCTGAAAGCATAATATAGGATACGCATGCTCAAAGAATAGGCATGGTCAGTCTACAAGAATCTTTTGTTTGATTCCACGGTAACTCGCGGAAATTTATGACCTCTCTTTGAAATTTACAAATGTTTGATCTGGACTTGGATCACCATTTTATTTTGCAGTGGCACATACCCAGGCACTTCCATTCCCCCTATAACTTATGCAGATGCTAATTACATTGAAGTTAATGATGGGCGTCCGTAACATCTGCATCTGACTCTGTTCAAAGCTGAAGGAGTAAATCAAATTAAATTTCTTGCTGAGGTGTCGACACAGGGTAAACAGAGCGGGTGTCGACTCAGGGTAAACAGAGCCGGTGTCGACACATGGTAAACAGAGCTGGTGTCGACACAAGGTAAACAGAGTAGGTGTCGACACATGGTAAACAGAGCTGCTGTCGACACAGGGTAAACAGAGCTGGTGTCGACATAAGGTAAATAGAGCAGGTGTCAACACATGGCGAAGAGAGCTGGTGTCGATACATGGTAAACAGAGCTGGCGTCGACACAGGGTAAACAAAGCTGGTGTCGACACAAGGTAAACAGAGCTGGTGTCGATACAAGGTAAACAGAGCTGGTGTCGACACAGGGTGAACAGAGCTGGTGTCGATACATGGTAAACAGAGCTAGTGTCAACACAGGGTGAACAGAGCTGGTGTCGACACAGGATGAACAGAGCTGGTGTCGACACAGCGTAAACAGAGCTGGTGTCGACATAAGGTAAATAGAGCAGGTGTCAACACATGGCAAACAGAGCTGGTGTCGACACAGAGTAAACAAAGCTGGTGTCTACGCAGGGTCAACAGAACAGGTGTCGACGCAAGATAAGCAAAACGGGTGTCGACACAGAGCAAACAGAACTGGTGTCGGTCGTCACAGGGTAATTACTGCAGGTGTCGGTCGACACATGGGTAATAGAACTGGTCTTGACACAATGTGAATAGTACACTTGTCGATTCTGGGTAAATAGATACTTGTCGACACAGAGAAAACAGAACAGGTGTCGACATGGGGTAAGCAGAACAGGTTGTCGACACAAAGTAAACTGACAATTCATGCACATGGAAATAAATTGACCGGATATGCCCTGCGTGTCTGTGAAACCAAGAAATTTCATCTTATTACATTTGACAGGCTAGCCATGATAATGGGACAACATTGAACGATTTAATTTCCTAGTTACGTTGGGGTAGAAAATCATTCAATTACTTTAGAAGACCTAATAAGTGACTAAATATATTATTTAGATCAGCTTAGAAATTAATCTTTGTCATCAGTACGATACAAATAATTACCCTATTTACATTTCCAAATTGTTTTAGAAATGTAAATAGGGTAAAAAAAACGAAGCATTTAATTTGCTGTTGTGTTTATGTGCCATCTGTTACAGCGATAGACCTTATTTGTAATTTCGCAGTTTATTTAAACTTCATTTAAATCAAATTGTATGCACTTAGGTAAGTTTTTACGGTTGTATGCTTACAGTCACACGTCTGGAAGAAATGAAAATGTGTAAATCCTTACTATAAAGCATACAATCTCGGTGTAGGGATGTCGTAATCAAAACGCGAAATTAAAAATGGCGCCTCTGTCTATGTACCCGATAGTACATTTTTTATTCATGCTTTCATTAAATATTCTGCAACAACCGGCTTAGAGAATATATCCCCCCCCCTTTTCAGCAGGGACAGACAGCCCCCACCTTTCAGGGGGTGTGCCATTGTTTCGGCCACAACGGGCTAACAGCGCGCCTCTATAAGTTCTCCGGGCGCCGCCTCGTAGGACCTTTAACGGTGACGCATATATAAGGCTGGCGCATCCTCAGCTAGAGTTCATTGAGTGGTTGCAAGCCGTCGGTGCAACATCGTGCGTGGTGCTGCGTCGACCTTCTCCTCCGGTGTCTTTCTCGCTCATCTTAACCAGCAGCCTTTTGGTTCAGTGTTCTTACATGCACGAGAGACAACGCGACGGGAGAGTTGAATCGATGACTCTCACCGGAGTGTCTGCTCTCCCACGGTTGCCGCTCACCAGTGGCCGTTGCACACTCACTCATTCATCCTCGCTAAACGAAAATAATGACTAGGAATCGTATACGACTCTATTTTATCGCGCTTGCAATGTGAATGAAATGACAGGGGAAGCTAAAGCGACCGTTAATATTGCTGATTTGCGCGTCGAATTCTGCAAGGTTGTCACGGGGCTTTGAACCAAACGCATTAGTTCATTCAAATATTAAAATGTCACATAGTTAACAAAAAGAAATATGCCCGTCGTTTTCAACCATATACCTTGCAATATCAACTCTTAGTTTTTACAATAAACAGCAATTCTACTCCTTATAGTAAGTCAAAATTTGTGATTATAGGATCAAATTACAATTGCAGCGGATGATGTATAATTGTAATGAGGGATATAGAAACTCCGGCTCTCGATTTGGTGATTTACATGGATGATAACACACCTGCTTACGCAATATTTCATTTCAAGTAGATACCGTGGTCTACTTTGGATCCCCGAGTCCTGACCACAACCTAGTGACCGTGTTGATCGACGACTGCTTTGAGATTGCAGGATTCGGTCTAGACTTTCTAAGGGAGCCAGAAAACGGGTTTCCCGCAGCTACTCGAAAGTACTCAGAAGCGGCAGTCTCCACATGGGAGGTGACATTTTTCTTACCTTATTGACCAGAAACTTTAACGTCAGAGGCACCGTAATCGGAAGCGCCCGTTCCATGCACCTTGACACAAGGGTACCTGCTCAATATAAGACAAATGCGAGGGTAGTATCGTGTCCACCATCAGGATGAATTTGCAATGAAATCATGTTCGCGATCTAAGCGTAGAATAATAGCGTCTGTTACCAACTATGATCGGAACGACGGGGGCAGATATTGGACGAACTGTCTCCCAGTCCTACCATCCCCTGCCTTAGTTCGTAATCTCTGTGATGAGCAATCAAATGGAAAACATACAGTGAGGAGTTATTCATCCTAAGATGGCGTATACTTCCCATAGTGGAAATCTTACAGTCGCTGTAAAATAATGAACGACCCTGTGACGGCATTTTCTTCCTTGGTCGCTGGACACGTGCGTTTCGTCAAAATTGAAATATTTCTAACAACTCGAAGTTTTTGCGAACTCTCTTTTACCGAACTATTTAAACAATTAATTGTTCGAGGCATTTTTAATAGAAATAACTGCCTATGTCAATAAATATGACATGAACAGCCAAATTTATCTGTTGAGAAAATGATCGATGTTATTATTATCGTGTAATTTTTACTATCACTGCAAATAATTCAATTTTAGTTTTTCAATATCAACGTTTACCGGCATTCGCTCTCCCAAAGTTAATCGTTTCCTCTAAGCCGCAGCAAATCATTAATGTATCACATTTCATTTTTTTAGCTTCATTGGAACACGGATGTTTCCTTAGTTGGATGAAGAGACTAAGCCTTGAGGGTTAAGAGGCTGCGAGGAAACAGGTTTCTGGTTTACTGTTCGCTTTCTTTTTTCAAACGTGCTTCATATAAGATTGAATTTCACTGACATCTCTGCAACCCATATTTTACCAAGTAACACATTGTGTATGTATGCTTGTGTGAACTAGAACATCACTTAAATTGTGCATCCTATATTTTCCCTAATGCTATCATCTTAATTCCGCGTGCATCAGACTTCTTTCAAACTCCAATAAAATTTTCTCCTTCTGCTCATTTAATGCTAATATTCTTTCAGTGTTGGGTGAGATACAGAAATTAACTACACTCTGTCCAGAAATATCTTACAAAAATCGGGCAAAGTAGCTAACAAAGTGTATCTAGATAGTCTGGATATTGACCCGCACATCGTTCTCCTCTCCCTGCACTGTCTTTAGTTCTTTTTACACTCTAAGTATTCTCTACTGAACTTCCGCATCCTCATACTGAGCTCTTCGTCCGTATGCTCGTTCAACTTTGTAACCTTATTCCATGCTTTCTTTGTAGTCCTGTTCTTCTTCACCTCACTCCACCATCAATCGTTTAGACTGCACTTCTTGACAGTCGGGCGACCAAACCACGACACCAGCTCGAGCGATTCCTCAGGGGCTTGATTCCGTGCCAGACTTTCTCGTCTGCTCCACCGTGATCTCAAACTAAGAAAAAGAGCCCTCAGACCTCAATCTCTGTACTATTTACCAGGCAAATAATTTGTGAGTTGTATTGGTTCAGATGTCGCTGCTCGCTGAGAGAGTTCTTTATAATCTTCCAAGTGCAAATGGAAAGAAATCCTACATTACCTCTTGCAGGAGAAGCTGAATCTGTTCCCCCTGTAAAGCCAGCATAATTGTCACTTCTAACATCAAATAGAATTTAATGCCTCTGAAGAGGGTATTTTTTGTCGAGCACGAGTCATGGCTATTAATGCTGAGGTTTGTTTAGCGTAATCTGTCTAGAAAAATAGCCCGATGTCATACACGCACACCATGTGTAGTTTACTCCAGAGAGATGATGTTGGGCTCTCTTAATAGATAACCTCAACCAGCTGTTGAATTCGGGGGTAGTTCCACTTTCTGTTCGGCATCCCGGCTCTCAGTCAAATATTGTCTGCCCTTCTGGCTTCTAATGATCTTCACCAAGCCCGTCTTACTAGCCACCAACAGGCTCTTCTAGCCCTGCCAAGCCTTTCCAGCCCTGACCAGGCCGTCAAGAATCTGACACTCTCTAGTCTCTGCCAGCACTTGCAAGTCCTTAACGTCACATACCAGACCAAATCAGCCTCTGCTAGCCTTGCCAGGCCCTGTCACGCCCTTATTATCTGCAAGGCGTTGTCATGCCCTGCCAGTTACAGACCAGCTCTGCCAGGCTCTATCATTCTCTGCCAGCCAGCAGTGCGTGACGTAGCCGTTACCCGCGTCCAGAGTAAGCCCCGCAGCGGTCCAGCGTCGCCCGCCACCGTCCGTGTTCCAGATCGTCTGTTGCCGCAAAACTGAGAATATCTTACGTCGATCGACAACACGTAGGGAAGGTGTCATCAACCGCACGCCGCCACCAGTCTATGGTGAGGTCACTTCAGTCAACGGTGTGGACACTACGGGTCACTAAACTAAGGCGTCGCCGGAGGCGGTCACTAATCATTGGTAGAACCAGTGCGGGTCACTAGACTCCAGTCATGAAGTAGGGGTCATTGATAAATGGCGCGGCCAGTACGGGTCACTACACCTAGGGTCGCTTATCGTGAGTCACTATCCTTACAATTCGGTCGGATCATGTGAAAAAATGCTCTGCATGAAGGTCTGTCTCTCTTACAGCATCCCAATCATGCGAGGACGAGATGTTGTTGTCTGCTCATCCTCTCTTCTAGCCGCCCCATCGTACGAGGACAGGATCCTGTTGTGCCGCGTTAGGCGTCGACTTCCGACCAAGACACACGGATGCCGCTGAATGAATTTATCCTACATCGAATTACATGATTGAGAGTCCTGCCTATTTTGTTTGACCTCAGCTAGATTATAATTGAAGAACGATATGCCAGCCTTAATCTTCAGTTTGTTATCGTCAAGGCCTCGACGAAACTCAGCCGTGAATTTCCGCCCGAAAATTTTCACACTGGCTTCTCTTTGTGGAGTGATGATGATTCGCTAGCGCTCAATAATTTTTAAGCCAGTTTCAGTACCGACCGTTTGCCGGTTGAAGGGAACTTTTATTTTATTTATTATTATCATTGTAATTGAGAAGATTTTGTGAAATGATAGTTAATGTTAAACCAACAAAACCAAAGCCATTGAAGACGTTACCCGTTGCATCATCAACAAATAGTCATGCTTTAGCCAACGATGTCATCACATGATAAACGTCCCTATTGTCCGTTTATTCGTTGTTAATTACACGCAGCAACAGTCCATTCGTCTGTACAGTTGCAGTCTTTATCTAGTTAACTTGAAGCATATTTCAAAAACCTCTTCTATTAATTGCGCCAGAACTCCAGCATTACAACGATTACAGCAGATGCTCCAGCATCTGTACTGCACCCCGGGCTAAGGTATCAGCTACTCTGCACCTCCAGCACTGCGGAAGTAGCGGTGTCGGTGGCAGCTGCAGCGGTCATTGGCTGCCCCGAAGCCGTCATCGGCAGCTGATGGCTGCTGTTGCTGCCATCGTTTGTGTTGTTGTTGTGATGATGGAACAGCAATCCGCGTATGAGAATGACTGACTCTCGAAAGGGTTTTTGGTCACGAACGGCAGACAGCTATTCGCGTTTAGATGAGATTCTTTTTAGGCCACCGCTGAAAGGCCGTCGTTTATATCAGACCGTTTAATATAAGAAAATGTAATAGACGTTGATAAGTACCGAAAAAAAAACATTTATTGGCCATTAAAATGGATTCTTGTTGAAATTGATCTCGCAGTCTCATCAGTCTTTATTTACAACAAATTATTTAGTCAAGTTTGTAACGTCGGATAAATAACATTCCATGTTCTCATTCCAAGCGCTCACCACAGCCTTTGGATTTGCTGCAATGGATATCAAAATCATAAAAAGATGTCAGTCATTAAGCGAATTTACCAGCTTCGCTGTCTAATTTTTCCACAAGGGTAAATCCACCTGTTCGCCTTCAATATAAAGTACTATTCATTGCTTAATTTTACGTGTTTCTAGATACCAGTGAACGAGTCCTTTCTCGATTAAAATATCAGCCAAAAAGAAACTTTTGAATAGCGCAGAAAGTATCAGTGCAGCAGGTCTTAGAACGGAACAGTGAACAAACCTACCTGACAAGAGTGGCCAGGACAAGATCGAGTGGTGATTTCAACGCGTGTTGCAGAGTGATCTACACCGGGACCATGAAGGCTGTTCTCTGCTTGCTACTTCTGATGGGTGAGTACCGATGTGGAGTGATGTTGTCTGTCGCTGTAGTAGTACCGATGTGGAGTGATGTTGTCTGCTGCTGTAGTAGTACCGATGTGGAGTGATGCTGTATAGTTCTGTATGAGTACTTATGTGTTGAAGTGTTCAATAGAACTGTAGTAATAGTTATCTTTACAAATGTTTACAAGTGTTAATAGACAACCATTTTTTTTGAGCCCAAACCTGATTGCCTTTTGGTGGTGAGGAAATTGTGGCTCTGAAGCAGAAAGACTGAAAGAGTATCATATATCTCTGTGGTATCCGTTGTAGAGGATCACGAAAAGGAAAGGTTGAAGTAGGCAATAGCTCGTACCAATGACACCCAAAACTAATCTAACCACCACATAAAGAGAAAGTCACCGTCCTTCTAAGTTTCTTTGGGATTATCCGTTTTATTCTTCGTTAGCCACATGGTGATCGGTTTCAATGCTGGACTCCGTGTTGCAACGAGCAGGAAGTATTACCGAGCACCACTTTACCGAGCTAGTGCCAATGCCGGGCACTTTATTAACCTTACTGAAGCCTATGATAGACAATGTTTTTGTATTAAACATACTCTTGGTAATGGCGACCACTGTTTCTGAAACGTGTCCCATCCGAAGACTAGTTTGGGCGATAATGATCGAATACGCAGAGCCGGTTCGAATGCGTTTCGATAGTTTTAAATTTCCTTGGAATTTCGCTCATGCTTTGACAAGTAAAAATGTAAAGCGCTAATGATGATTTAATAATAATTATTCTTGGTCACTCCGTCCTCATCTAGACTATAAAGGCCCGTTTGGTCGATGTTTTCTTCACATTTTCCACACTTCAATCATGTGGAGTGTGCTGTTAATATAGTGGTGTAGTGTTGTAGTGTTGTAGTGTTGTAGTGCTGATTATATAGTGCTGTAGTAGTCCTGATGTGGAACGATGTTCTATAGTGATGTTTATTAGTACTGATGTGGAGTGAGTTTGTATAGTACTGGCTTAGAGCGATTGGGTCTAGTGCTGTAGTAGTGCCGATCCCCGTTACGTTAAAGTAAACCCACGGGGTCACCAAGGAGCCGATCACCGTGCGTAACCGCTCTCCAGCATCTAAACTCGATGCTGCTTGTTACTGTTTGCTGTCTTACTCCACCGCATAGTTATGAGAAGGGAAAACTGCGGTAAGAGGCCTTAGACTTGGCTGTCCTTCCCTTGCAGTTGACCATGTTTTCAGTGCAAGCACTCTGTGCTGGCGCTTGGATACCATATTGCCTCTCTCACCGCGGGGAGGTGGCAACTTCTTTCAGACCGGGGAAAGAGCCCGCCGGCCTATCAAAGTTTTATTGGAGGTGGTACACAGGTATTGTGGTTGGAGTTCGTGATGCGGACTGGGCGTTTGAAGCTGCACAGGGCAACACTTGTTACCCTGTCATGTCCAGTACAACCGCGCCCCACTCTGTCATGTAGCACCTCGGCCTCTTCCCACCCGACTAGTTACTTGTTTTAGTTTGATTTATCTGGTTACCACAACGTGCCTTGAGTGGGGCTTACTAGAGCTGATAAACTAGCGCTGAGTTGGAGTCCGTGGTGCCCAAATAGTGTTGGGGACTTCACATAGCAAGCACAATTATCTTGCCATACTTTGTGTTATCTTGCATCTAGGCTACTACATTTGTCTTGGAGGATAATTTTTCTGACTTGAACATTGAGGTTAGTCTATACTACCTATTGAATAATATGTCTAAATTTAGTTAGTCAACGGGGGTTGGTCAAAGTTCTTCAAGGTATCTATGTTCGGGCGATTCTTCCTGGGCATGGACAGCGGCACGGCCGCATCCTGTAACACTTGGGAGACAGTGGCCGGTTCCTCAGAGCGAGAAACGGAAGAGACGCCACTAAGGATCGAAGGATGCGCTTCTTTTTCCTGCATCTAACCCAAATTATGGTGTACCCACATCAGTTCACTATTGATTCGACTACTGAACGCAATTAATATAACATTACCATGATGCAATGATTCGTTTCAACGCTATCCAACTTATTTGATGATTTTACCTCCTCATAAGAAATAACTTTATTATCAAAAATACGATATCAAAACTAGGCAAACAGGAAATGCTGGGCATAACAAAACAAGTCAGGGAATGAAGGAGGTGGGATGGAGGAGGAGGGGTCAATTCATGAGCTCGTATTCCCTCCAGCCGCCCAGCATCTGCTGTGTACCACATCCTGAATGACTAGACGGCCTAACACATGTACACACTTGTACACCAATACTTCTTATATGAAGGGCATGACTGAAGATATTTTCCAAAGCATTATCTGCAGATGCTCAAGAGGCCACACCACATTCTGATTTGGAGACCAGGTATGACGACCCTGCTGCATACTGGTGTTAAGTATTTTGTAAAACGCTGAAGTGGTACTGATGGGGAGTGACTGCAGCAGTGCCGCGGACCAGGAACAGATAGAGTGTGGTTCAAATAAAAGGATTTTCCATATTAATTTGTGATGTGTATATTCGATGATGTCGTACAGGTTCCTTATCATGAGCACAATGTGTTGATCTGTGTAGTGTTTAAGTGTACTGCATGAACAGTACTCTGAAATTCAACACATTTCGACACATTGTGCACGTGATATAAGGTACCAATTGATATCAAATTCATTTTTTTTGTATTACCCTCTATCTGCTCCTGATCCCTTCTTTTCTTTGTATTACCCTCTTGTTTGACTTTCGGTGCCAGAAGGACATTGACTCCAGTGCACTAGAAAGCCTTGGCACTCTAATCTTAATCCTACCCTCTATCTGCTCCTGATCCCTTCTTTTCTTTGTATTACTTTCTATATTCTCCTGATCCCTTTTCTTTGTATTACCCTCTATCTGCTCCTGATGTCTTATTTTCTTTGTATTACCCTCTTTCTGCTTATGATCCTTTTTTTTCTTTACGTGATCCTATATTTGAATAAACAAAACACTTCAAAGAGGGCACATGCGCCCTTATTGTCTAAAACCATTGCAACAAAATCATTGAATTTACGACTCATCAATTTAAAAATTTGAAACAAATCATAATAAATCATTCTAGATACAGGATCGGCTATTAATTAGAATAGTGAGTAAGATTATATCAGTTGTAAGTGGTCAGCATGACCGACAACCTCATATAAGCTTCAGGCAGCTGTTCGAGTTCGTTCTAACCACGTACGTCCCCGAGCGACGGCCTGTGCCGATAGAGTAGAAGCATGCAGCCAGGTGTCGGCAATGGCTTTCAAGAAGGTATGAAAAATGTACATCGAATAGACATAACATTTCTCACTTGGAGTGTGGCAAGCCGGGACCAGTACTTGTATAAAATAAATGGGAAAGACGTAAATGTTCAACACACGCGAGACAAAGTAATGGAGGATTACAGACACGTCATGACTATGGCTCTCAGTTTCCATATAAATGTATATCGGATTAGCATTAAATTTTAAAATGTTCACACCTTCTTTTATTGGTGAGGACTGCTGTCCAAATTCTGCTGTATTCAAAAGGAACAATATTACATGTGTGTCGGGTAAATGATGTATACTATTTCTCTTCGGGTGTGGTGAGTGAGGACAGCGGAGATACCTCCTATACAATAGCTTTCATGTTTTATATATATAAGAGAGTATCTAGGCGTTACATTTCTCCTCTCTCGAGATTTGGCGAGTGAGCAAGGCAGACACATTCCTGCAGTGGCTCTCAAGTACTTGTACAAATTGAGTCCATAAAAGTAAAGTTTTTCTCATTCGAGCTGAGGAGGTTTATGGCTAGTGAAGAGTAACGGGCCAAAGGCGAACCCGTTTCGGTGCCACCTTTTAGGGTTGGCTGAACTGCTGGGAATCTCGTCCCATTTGGAAGGCCGGTGGCAGCTGGTCTGGAATGATCAGGTATATGTTTATATTATCTGTGTTAATGAGCACAAAAGCTGATTGAGATGATTGAAGAAAACTAACAATTCATTCACGTCTCTTTTTTAGTGCCGTGACGGCGATGATCAACAGCGACGATATTATTTTATACGGCCTCTACGAATGTGTGGCATTTGGAGTGTGTTGACTTTACCTATGAACTTTCATCACATTAAGCCCTGTTGTTTCGAGTTATTATTCCCGTATCCCTACAGTGAGATCGTACATACGTCTGTACGTGTATCCACGTAGATTGATCCGTGTTGAAATAAAAACACGAAAAAAACATTTGTTGCAATGACTGTACATAGGTCTATAGCCTGTCAAACGACACCTGTAGGCTATTTTAATATAGCCTCTTCTATAAACACTAGAAACAATTTTTGAATAGAAGTGTCATTTTACTAGTTACATTTGAATAATAGCGGTAACAAACAATCAGAGAAATAAATACACATTTTGTCGCACGATATTGGCTACCCTCACATCAAAGAACAATAAATTGAATATTGATCAACTGTTTTTGGAGACCCTATGGCATCAACTGATCATTTTCCTGATGAAGTTTTCCTCCACAGCAGATGTATTCTAATACACAGAGACAATGTGGGTCCCATGGGGATACTATAGAAGGACTCCCACAGACACTGCCCCGATGGTGTAATAGTGACAGCTTCTATTCATATTCATAACGACTCTTCTAAAAGAAAGCGATGCTGTTGAATTTTGTCGTTGTGAGATCTCAGCATAGCACCAAGCGTGACTGTTTAGGATGCTGGGTAAATTGTATTTATTTTAAGATACCTTCAGTTGCCATGTGTGTAAGCGTCTCGACCTACTTCTTTCCCCAGACTGTGTGGGCTGGCAGTTCTCAATCTGATACCCTGTTCTATAACTGAGGAGTTCACTTCTTTGGCTACGTGGTCGCCTGATCAGTCCTCGTTCACTGCCCCGTTTAACGTTCTGTTTACTCTGCTGTTCAGTGCATTCTTTACTGCCCCGTTCACTCCCTTATTCAGTGCCCTGTTCAATGCCGCGTTCACTGTTCCATTCACTGCCCGTTCATCGCTTCCCTGTCCAGTTCATGCCCAATTCAGTACCCCAATCACTGTCCCCTCTATGCACTGTCCCGTTCGTCACCCCGTTCACTGTTTCGTTCACCTCTTCGTTCACAATCCAGCTCATCAACCCACCATCCCGCTCCAGTTTGGCGTACCAGGCTCCCTAGCCGTTACTGCGTTTCTCATTAACACTCATAAGGAAACACAGCCCGCAGGCGACCTTCCAGAGCCGTCTCTAGAAGATTGTTGCTCATCTCTGCATTGAGCTCTTCTTCGATGGTCCTCTTAAGCGACTTTGGCCGGAGAAAGCGAGACCGGCCGCTCCAATACCGTTGGCGAACTACGGCTAATAACAACCTGGCGGCATCGTTATTATTTTGATGATAGCTAATGGTCTTTGAGCGTATAAGGAAATTGTCCGTGTTTCTTCTAAGGGCTACCCAGTGAGCTCCTGTTAACAATGGCATTAATGCATTGAATTTTAATATGCTCTATTGTCTTGTTTTTTCATCTAGTAAATTACCTAATGTATTGTACCTCTGTTGACATTTCTTGTTAGATCAATTTTTTCAACACTTCATGTTGTTCATGTATGTGTATTGACTTGAGCTGCATCATTCATTTTATTTCGAACAACGTACATTGATTTGTATGTCCCTATTCTTATTGTGTAACCGGTGGGCAGTAGGCTAGTGATCAAAACATATAATAATCAAACAATATTGCTGCAGAAGACTCAAATTTTCCATCCTCTTTGTAGCATCCCGCCAATGGCATCCGTTGCGATCCAATGTTGTTATCCTTCTTGGTGCAATTCTTTGAACTGACTGCGGAGGTTTCGGTCATCAGGTCGGTTACAACTACCCGATCTGCTTCATCCCACCGGTCAGTTTCATTCAACCGGTCGGTTATATCCAGCGGGCGGTTCTATTCAACCGGTTGGTTACATCCGACCGGTCGGTTACATCCTATCAGTCGGTTTCCTACAACAGATCGGTTAAATCCCACTGGTCGGTTACATCCAGCTGGTTGGTGGCATCCAATCGGTCAGATACATCCAACCGGTCGGTTTCATGCTACCTGTAGGTTACATCTAACCAGTCGGTTATATCCAATCGGTAGGTTTCGTCCAATCGATAGGTTACATCTAACCAGTCGGTTATATCCAACCGGTCGGTTGAATCCAACCGGTCGATTTCATCTAACCGGTCGCTCTCATCCAACCGGTCGTACTGCGTTCAGTTGGCATTAAACGTCTCCAGAATGAACGTCATTCATTCCATCCTTCCAAACGTTGCCTTTATGCCCTCTAATGAAAGGTTAGAACGGTGCTAAAAATTTGTTGTATGATAGAAAACCGTTATGCAGACAAGGAATAATATGCGTAGAAATGAATTCAATCTAATCATGTGGATACAAACGTCATGTGCGTTCTGTATCGTAATCTTGCTTCAACGTTGATACTGGACCGTTTCATCAGTTCATCAGACAGCTGAACCTAAACGCAGAATGAGTGAGTGGCGACTGTTTGCAGAGATGAGGCGTGCCTCTCAGACCCTAGCCACCTCCCCCGATCTCTCTCAGTCCAAACAGAGTTTCTGTGAGGCATGTATTGACAGTCTGGCCAACCTCTAGACAGGAGAATACACTCGATGGTAGACGGAAAGAGGAACAGACGGACGGAGTTTAGAACTGGTATGGAGGCAGGAATACAGACCAACGCAGATAAACTCGCTCACTGTTGAGTCCTCTTACGGAGTGGCTGGCAAACTAGACCAGAAAAGTATCTTGTTCCTGCTCAGCAAAAACGTTTGATTAACTAAGCAGATATGGCGGGCGGTCAAAAATGATAGGCATTACTGGCACAGATTGAAGGTAAGCCAAACAGATAATCAGAGACAAATTTGGGGTTTATTGTAGCAAGGGATGTTTATTAGTTCACATTGCGATCAAACTTCATGAAAAAACAAAGACGACCCATTGTTTTTGTTTCTTCCGTTAATGACGGTTAAAAATTTGAACTAATTCTTGCTTGCTGCTGACCCCGATATTTGTTCATGTATTTCCAACTCGGCGAAAAGGCTTGCTTGAAAGTTGTGTAGCGGCAGTTATTTATCGAGGCAGAAACTCTCTCAGAAACTCTCTCTGAAAAATGCTTTCCGGTGACCTATGGCCATGACGCGTAGGTTTTCACCGCAAAGAAATGTCGTCCACTAATGAAAAATTTCTATCAATGGACATATTGCCAATGGTGTCTCTGACAAACTGCTTCTGGGATCAGTGTTTCCATCATTGTCAGCTCCCGGATCCATCATAGTCCTGTTTCTCCATCATTGCATTCGTTGCCTTCGGTTGGGGCGCTTGCGAGTACGCCCTTGAAAGGCTCTCGTATCGGGCTTATCTTCATTCTTCTCTGGTGGCGGTATATTTTAGAAACAATGCGATTGGAACAGAATAAAATGTTGCTATTGTCTGGCTGGAGTTTGATGAACTGAACTACATAAAAGTTGTTGTCCTTTTATGGCATTTTGGTTACCTACAGCGATCACAGGATCAAATTTGCTTCATAAATACAGTTGCAGCTGGTGATTGAAATACCTTATCTCTGGTGAAGAGTTCTGGACGAAATTTCCTTCTCTAAGATGGACAACGCTGAAGATCTTTGGGTGTTGTGCCATCCTCATCAACCAGCTTTAAAATATGAATGCCACCGTTGCATTCCGAGAGTCTTCGAATATTATCTGGTTATAAAATATCTGAACTAATCGTACAATGAAAACAAGTGCGTGACTAATTCGAATATTGTTGTCTTATTCAACTTTATTTATTGCCCTGCGATGGTGGATTTGAAAATCTCGAATAAAGTTGGCCTGACAGAGTAAGTTTTCCTTAATCCCCATCACAATCACAGACGGCGAATTGTTTTTGGAGTTTCTTAGTGCGCAATTTTGAACGAGACTGCCATCAAATCAGTGATGCGAGCCATCAAACACTAAAATTGATAATGACCTAATTGTTGAGCCTCAGGCAGCTCCGACCCAATCATTTCTTCGGGGAACTGAAGCATGCGATGCAGAGAAGAATAGTCCATTTGCTTAAGAAGTCAAATCTTTGATCTCCTTGTCCCGCTTCTCCTAGACATTTTGCTTTTTAGAGAACAGACTCTTTGAACCGTTTGAAAACCTGTTTGAATCCTGACAGATTTTTATTTTAATCTGTTTTTTCATGCCTAATATTTAAAAAGTTTGGGGCACGAAAGAGCATCATTAAACACTTTAAACTACGATGGTGTGCGATGCGCTTGCCACTGAAGCCCATGCAGTTAATTTTGAGAAGTAGAAAAGTTTTGTGTCACAATTCAATGACCTCAACGTGCCTAGAGATTGTTTAATACAGCTTGCATATTCTTTCACATACACTTCAATGTACCATA
>SDVV010009613.1:0-16625 GCA_016164225.1 Gammarus roeselii | reverse complement strand
TTTTCCAATTCAAAGTCTTTCTGAGATTCATCATTGAGAAATTTTGCATACGTTCCAGTTTCTCTTTTGTTTTTAGGTATAATCTGTTGTCCACTACCTCAGCTGTATTACAATCATGATGAAGATTTTACTATGGGATCATATGAATTATCGAGATTTGCTTCTCTTATCCCCCCCCCTCCTAAACTTACTTACATACGAATGTAACGCGTCCACATTAGTTCCCCAAAGCAGACTTCCTTTTTCCAGCATACATTTATGAATGATATCTCCCACTCTTTTGATTCTTGTTTGTCCATTCTGAGATAACTGTTATTTTCCACACTAGTCAATATTTATTCGAACCGACTCATATCATCTTCGGAGATTCCTTCTTCCAGCACTTGTTAACAACATTTTGAGGTATGAATGTTCATTTTCTGTTTTCTCTATGCTTGTCTCCGCTTGATCTCAACGTATCACTGACTCCATTCTTGATTAACAGCTAGCTATTATAAGTTGATAACATGTGGTTTTTCGCAAAACATTTGGCATAACATTCTCACCTAGGTCATCAACTGTGTATATGTGTAGGGCTGAGTACGTATGTGAATGTGAATATTCGAGCGTATGTACGTGTTCCATGAGTTAAAAATGCATAACACAAATTTAATATTCAAAATTTCAATGAAATTTCAAATTTTCGTGGGATGTCACCTTACTTAAATAGCCAAGTTATCACTGCAAAAACAGACTTGGCTCTGTCATCCCTCGAAAATTTGAAATTCCATTGAAATTTTGAATATTAAATTTGTGTTATATATGGATGACGAACAATGCTGTTTAAATATCGAAAACCTGGTATATGATATTGATGATGGCAGCAAGGTCTGTAAATAATGCTAATAAATACTAATAAAAACTATGTATGTTCTCAATGAAATGTTTATAATATCTTAAACTCGAAGGTTTAGTAATGAATTGTGAACATCGTGACAGTTGGAGGGAACATCGAATCTTCGAAATCAGTAGAAAAAATTTGTTTCAAGGGCTGAAATGATGCCAGAAAACCTAGCTCGAGGTAAATGATCTAGATGTGTTACAGAATGGTATGATATAAATCAGCGTCCGATCAGATCTTGAAACGAAGTCATCGTTAAGGATAAGAAAAATATAGGAAAGAGAAAAATGAAAAATACAGAGCTGGGAGTTGTCAAAGGTTGTAGAGTTAATCGGGGATAATGAAGTAAATTAGGAAAAACATGGTGTGAGACTATGTGTCCGTTTGTATGAAACTGAATACAAATTTGAAGTATTGTAGCATTCAATCCATCTAAGTTTGAAAATGGGGGATTCTCTGGTAACATATATGACTCGAGAGTTACAACGAAATAAATAACATGTATGTTAGAGTGATATTTAGAGTTGTATGGATGGGTTCATATGTATATATCAACGACTGAATACTGTACGTAAGGTCAGGTCAGGTTATGATGGGTGTGAATAATATTTTAAAGTGACGTAGAATTGTGTCAAAATCAAAAATAATATGATTTATCCGTGACATTCAAACCATCTAAGATTGAAAATGGGTCCTCTCTGCTAACTTATATGAGATGAGAGTGACAACAAAATAATAGCATATATGATAACGTGATATTTAGAGTCGTTTGGAGGGCTTCATATGTATATAGCAACGACTGAACACCATACATAAAGTTATGTTATGTTAGGTTTTGATGAGTGTGAATAGGCTAGATCAAAATGTAGAGCCAAGTGGTGAGATGCAAATGAATATATCATAAATCGGTAAAAACGTAA
Organism: Gammarus roeselii; assembly: GCA_016164225.1. Taxonomy (NCBI): domain Eukaryota; kingdom Metazoa; phylum Arthropoda; class Malacostraca; order Amphipoda; family Gammaridae; genus Gammarus; species Gammarus roeselii. Next base: position 14,825 of record SDVV010009613.1, on the reverse strand, counting down.
CAAATTTATGCATGAAAACTCGATCGATAATATATCATTCCTGGATAGAAAAGGATAGGATAGGTTAAGATGCTTAGTTCTTTTCACCTAACATGACGTGCAGGTGGTCCACAATAAATATCTTGTAACAATAACAAGGATTTTGCTCGAATGGAAAAAACATATATCAGAGGTAAAGTGCCTCAGATGTTAACCGATCCTGTATATGCAATCAAAATGTGTGCGTGTGTGTGTGTGTGTGTCTACATTGTATCGGTAACTATCCCTGTATACAACGTCATTGTAATATGCCCGGTCCTGAAAATGCGTATAAAGCGTGAATGTGTGTACCTGGTGTGTGACATTAGAAGAAAAACTACGAAAAATAGAGCCGTGTGGGAGGGATTTGATATGTACATCGCACAAGATAATAACTAGATACCATACATATCCATCAAACTTGAATGAAGTTATTAAATTATTGGTTAAGTTGGTTAGAATGACTAGATCTTTGAACCTAACATAGCGTATAACTGATCCACATTAAAATAGTAACCAATTGAAGTGCATTAGTTCTCTTGGATCCTACCTACTGAGTCTCATCCGAACATGTAACAGAGCTATCGATAAATTCTGGAATCTAAACATCTGCAGAAGGTTTTTTGCTGGATCAAATTGGAGAAAATGTATTCAACTGCTTATGATATGATAAATATACAGCACTATTGGAGAGATTCATACATATCAATATCATACATAACCATCAAACTTGATTGAAATACATAACTATTGGATAGAATAGGTTAAGTTGCCTAGATAATAATGTATATGTTATTGTATGGTAACCCTTTTTGCATTCATCGATATCGATCTATGTTATCGTACATTGATATATATTTCGCTAATTATGTACCTTAGACATGGTTTATATCCTAGATCTTGTGGATTGCGGACCTTACAATGCAGATCTGTATGAAAAAGTTGTTAGAGTGGATTTATTCAATATTTGATATAAAATGTAGGAGCAAAACGTCCAACATTACAAAAAAAATCATATTCCAACAGTAAAACCGTACATAAATCTTGCTAACTCTTTAACATGCGTAACACTCACTGACGTATGGGGTAAGCTTACATAAACGGTCTGAACTCGGAAGTCCACAAACGAGCGATGAACTAACATTACTCGGGACTGGTTGATATTACTGGACTTGTAATAGGCAAAGTGAAAGAAATATATATATAAATGTAGGCACACAATCTGCTAAAGATTGGTAAAACTACATGGTTAAGGGGATAGATATGATAAGGATGAAGGTTAAATCAATGAAGAAAAATACCTAACATAAGTATGAAACGGGGAATAATATGCAATACTTGGTAATTTTAGGTTAGAATGAGTTAGGATTTTGGCCATCATCACAGAACTTCAGTGAAAAATGTTAATGTGGATCTGGTGAATGGTCGAAAAAAGTCAAATATTCTGAATGGGAACACAGTCTCATAACGAAAACCTGAATTAATCAAAACTTCTAGGTGGCTAATCTGCAAACGAAATACAAACATTTATAAAAGTAAGACTTGCGAGAATAAGCATCTAGCAAAGACCTGCGATTGGATAACATAATTGAGATGTACATTCAATTATTGAAGAATTTCAACATTACCACTCAACACAAATCCGGTAGAATAGTTCTCCAAGGTTATATGGAACCGGACCCAAATCCAATGACGAGAGGGGAAACACACCAAATTTTTGAATCATTACATCCAAAAAAGCGTATTTTATACCCAACATCCCATGAAAATAGGCAAATTTATATCGAATACCGATATATCCCTATGATATCAAATCAAAATATACACCAACATCTATCAAGTAGCTAAATAAAATTTTCTACTCTACCCTAAGCAACAACGATTAACTATTATATACGGTGTATCCTACCGCATCCAGATGATGAATCCTACTCCAATATCCGACGTGATCGGGTTCATGACTAAGATCGTATACCAACATAACAGCCTTGCCAAAATAACTGACATTTAATGTGGAAAATGTTATTTTATACTATCATACCATTCAAATCTATAATAAATTCTTAGACCTAACAGATGCTATGCCTCTGAGAGTACAAATCCAAGCCTACTGTGTCATAAAAAGGAACTCTATAATGCTTTCCTAGGTCACTTCTCAGCAATCTACCACTGATATAACAAATTTTGAGGTAACTTACTGTCATGATACGATGCCAGAGACGTACCTCGCATCTGTTAACCCATCGTCTCTGAACAGCCTCGAACAAAGATACATCCTGGACATAACCAAAATCTAGACACATGTACAGGGGTCAAGAATGAGTCTCAGAGAGTGTGTGGCTATAAAAAGCTTGGGTTCTGTTTACTGATGACTTAAGTACAACACTACAAACCCATGAAACTCAATATCGACGTCTACAAGAGCGTACATAATTCCCGTTGATTATGGATGAACTGCAAATGACAACCAAAGAGTATAAACCACCTCTGCATCAGGACCCATCCATCCAGAAAAATTATCATCTAACGTTAAACTACACATTTGCTAAGGATCAAGGACGAAAATTCCACAAAGATGCAGTACGGACTTACACCTCTTAAACATTTATTCCTATGATTCTCGTGGAAAAAGAAACATAACATCCGGAACATATATAAAATAGCTAAATAAGGTTCTACTCTGCTATAATTCACATAAAAATTGTTGTACAATGGTATCCATTCTAATAAATCGGTCCATTTACACAAACAAGCATAAACAGAATGAGCTTTTGCCTAGGGGTCTCTCAAACTCCTCCTGAATATTGAAGAATGGTCGTACAATAAATATACAATACCCTAACAGCAAGACCAAATTTGTAACAAATCGTCTATTCTATATCTATAATAACTACGTCAAATATTGTATCAGGATGAAACAAGATATATAAAACACTAAAAATGAACAATATGTAACTAAATTAGACCTGAAATAATGTTCTATAATGTAGATACGTACGCAATATTTCCTATATTGTATAAATAACCAACAGATTGCATTGATGATGGGAATTCAAAATTGAAAGACCTATACTAAAACTCACGAGATGAAACAAAGCAAGAAGATTAATTCTCTACCATACCCAAAACATACATTAAAAACGTGATGAATGAGAATGAACTATCATTTAACGAAACAAATAAGAAAAGTGAATAAGATACCAAGACATGCAGGCAACGTAACTGAAACCTAAAGTAAATACGGTATATTACATACAAAATCTAATGAAATTAGCCTCAACTTCAGTCCAAAACAGGGTTGAATTAACATCTCTTTAACTAAAGTAACTATGGCTAAATCGTAACAGATGTGTCATATATACATATAAAAACTACCACAATAATGCAACAACCTAGCAATTTTGCCTGAAATAGCTTGCTACATGGATGCTTCAAGCCTAAAATACCCTAAAATGCCTAAAATTGTATGAGTTAACTGATCGAAGTTCCGAAACAATACAAAATTCAACTTAAATCAATCGATCATTACTAAGTATACATAACATAATATTTTAATTTACACTAAATCCATATCGATCAGGTATTTTCGCTATTGGAAAACCGCATCAATGGAACACTGATATAAATGTTTCAAAACTGGATAATGCAATATGGGGTAGATAGATTCTCGACCGTAGGTGCTGCATCATCCCACTATACATACCTAAACTCGCCAATAATCATACTAATAATCCATACTATTCCTATAGATAATATATACATATGAAATAAATAGATGGGAAACACAGAACCTTGCCTGCAATCCTACCTTCAGGCTGGTACATAAAGGACCATTCGCACACTAAGGCTGGAAAATGAGTTATAAGACATACCTTCCATACTAATCCTATAAAAGAATATATAGTGATGAATGAACAAAACATACAAAAATATCCCAAGCTCCCATGCTACGAACCCCTCCCCCCCCCAATCAAGCATCGATTGAGTCAATTATACCACAACTAGATAAGAAAACACACGTATATGTCCACATAAAAAAATATAGAATTATAATCCATACATAAATATATAACGATATATACACTAACAACGTAGCAAACGTGACACGGAAACAAATTCGTAAGACAAGGAAAAGGTAAGAACAAACTTACATAATCTTCCAGGAGCACATCCAACTTTTTGCCTAGGGGATCCCTACACCCCGCCCCACCAGAAATTTGGAATAACACTAATCCTATCAGAACCGAATAAATATTTATAACGAGCAACAGTTAGTGACCAATTATACTCCACTACAAACATCTAAAGAAGAAAAAACGTATATATAAATATAATGAAGATTATAAATACACTAAAAATTAAAATGTTCATAACATTAACCTTGCCAATCAAGGCCGCAAGCCTGCTTCCATCCCGCCGTTCCCCTTCCGCCCCCCTTCTGGTCTCTCCCCCCTCCCTCCGTCCGTCAGCTGACTCTGGCACCAAACCAGTTCCGGTACCCTCCTCTCCCGCCCTCCCCCATTTCTGCGCGAACCCCCATACGCTCAGTGAGTCAAGGTTGCATGCATCGCGTTCTACCCCGCCCACCAAAATGACTCTAGAATGCCGTTCTTGGTGGTATACTTACTACTAACAGAACACAATTCAACAGTGTTCTCGCACGAGCTCTCCAAAGGAACTCCAACGACCCGACTCTTCGTGTTTTCAACAACTCAGATAAGGACTGTATCGTCGGTGTAGTCACTCTGCTTGCCATTTTCAGGAATCGAAGACAAATAAGCAGTGTAGCAATAAGCAAGCCAAGGCCCAATGGCAGAACGATGAAAGACACCTGAAACAAGATCCTCTGCACCCTGAGTCTTGCCCCGCCGGCAAAGTGTCACAACCAATTGTTTGTGGTTCGTCAGAGAGTGTGTTGGAAACAAGAAAAAAGCATTCAGCAGTGCTCTGAGATCCTTTGGAAATAAAGTTTGTGCAAAATTCCGAGATGATTTCCTCGATAAGCTGTGTCATTGAAGTCTGCCTGGTCCTCAAATCACCATAATTAATGCAATCTTTACTCTTCAAACATGCAGAAAAAAAATAGTTCATGATTTGCAGAGTGTCGAGGGAAGATGGGGAGGTAATTTATCACCAGTGGCAATAAGGGATCAGAGTGATCTTGGCTTACCGCCGCACACGCGACATCCAAGCGAAGTGCAATAGCATTACTAACTAGTTTTAGAATTCAGTGAAATAGATTTCCTACCATCTGAAAACCTGAACTCCTCCTTCACTCGCCTCTCGATGCCATTGCTTACTAATGCATACATGACTTTGGTCCCTACAATTCCTCATTAGGCAGTCTGTAGTTTTAAGCTCCGTCTATACTAGCGGACACTGCCGTTGAAACACATGAACGTCCAAGAACAATGACGGCCAAAATGTTGTTTGCTTCCAAGCTGCAAATGACAACCGCAGACTCGCCAGGCTGGAGAGCTAAAAACAGAACTAGTGCCTGCTAAGACTTGCGACATAATTAGTTAAACATATGTATATGCACAAAGACTGTACGAACCTTTTTTTAATATGAGAATATAATAAGACGCTGATAGTGACTGTAAGTTAGGTTAACAATATATCAAGATCGAGATCCGCATTTTGAGTAATGTAGAGTTCTCGGACAGTGTGCTTGGCCGTCTGCAGTTTACCCGGAGTGCTGTCCAAGTGTTTGCCTGTGCACCGGAACCAGATTTTGACCGCATGATGCGTTTTTCCCCTGTTTCGGCTGCTGTGTCCGTAATGGCATGGTCATGGTTTCACTGTTTTTTCGCCAGGGGCTGCCTAGTTACGATCCGTCCTCACCTGGAGGTTCTAGCCTAACTGGTCAGAGGCTGCCTAGTCACGATCCGTCCTCACCTTTCGGTTTTCGCCTGACTCGCCAGAGTCTGTCTACAATCGGTCCTCACCTGGCGGTTATAGCCTAACTCGCCAGAGGCTGCCTAGTCACGATTCGTCCTCACCTGTCGGTTGTACCATAACTGGCCAGAGGCTGCCTTGCCACGGTCCTCCCTCACCTGTCTGTTCGTTGCCGAACTGTCGTGAGTCGCACGCTGGCTTCACTGGTCCCTCGCCAGAGGCTGTTTCGTCTCTTCCGCCTGCAGCGCAGAGCCGAAAGGACGCCCTCGCGGAAATGGCGGGACATGAAGCCGTAGATGACGGGGTTAACGCAGCTGGAAATAAGTTGTAACCTTATGTTAGTTCTTAACTAACATAAGGTTACATACTGTTTTCAGAACCGAAAGTATAATCAAGTCCATTTATACTTCACAATGAATCTAGGGGCAATTCTGGAATATTAAGGGTTAGAAGCTCTTTGACATTTTGAACATCAAGACGGCTTGTAAGGAGGCGAAGTCGGTTCAGTTCTTCGTGAACGAATCTCTGAGGACCACTCGTGACACAATCATTCACATTGTTATTATTATTAATATTATTATTATTATTATTCTTAATATTATCATTGTTATTATTATTAGTATTATTGGTAGTAGCAGTAATATTATTATTGATATTGTTGTTGTTATTATTGTAATTGTTAAATCACTACACCATCTAGACAAAATGAAGATACTTAAGCAGTTTCACAAACTATGGATTGATCCAAACATTGACCCACAGTTACATCAGTCATGTTGCATAGCCGTCATAAAACTGACCAAAGTTGGTAATAGGGTCCCTAAAACAACTTTTTTTTATTAGGACAATGTAATGGTCGAATGTATCGAATTACTTTTGGTGTCCGAATTTACCGCCAAGTTCCTCGAACATTGTAATTATTAATTAATATCCAGTTTAAGTTAATTACTTTTGCGGTGCATCCTCATCTTATCGAGAGTCAGATAACGGACGATGGCTTACGTTTCGCTTACGGGTGGCAAACGGGTGGATGTGACGGGTGGCTAACGGATGTGACTTTGCTCGAAGCTGTTCAGTGACGATGGACTAAACAGATGCATGGTATATCTGAGGAGTTGTACCATGACTGGCTGATGCCTCTGAATTTTGTTCCATGTCAGTGCTGATAAGTGACCTAATCAGGTATTGGAGACTTATGTGTTGTGTTACAGCGGGTTTTTATTCATCCTACTATTAATATTATATCTCAGTAAGGTTTAGATTGAATGGGTATCGTAGCATTATCAAATTATTATGCATGAACTCTGTGTTTGTTTTATTGGCGGATAATTTTGGTATGGCTTATATGAAAGGATGCGATCTCAGTCCTGTTTCAGATCACCTTAGGAGTTGAAGTGCAGGATTATTTCTAATAATTACATGGTCGGTAACATACATCGGCTTCTCATCTTGATTGATCATACACCTTCCATATTGGTGTAGGATTTATCATCTGGGTAGGATAGATTATACCCTATATCATACTTAAATAATGTTGGTTAAGGTAGAGTAGAGAATCTTACTTAGCTAATTTATGCTGTTAAACGATTTTGAACGGTTATCATAGGAATAGAACTATAGTAGGTATCATCTGGGTTGGCTTGGATACCCCGTATGTCATACATAATTATTGTTTGTTATGGATGAGTAGAGAAACTTAGTTAGCGATTTTACTGCAATTATATGATTTTGAACGCTTATCATAGTATAGAACTTTATTATGTATAAATTTTGCCTAATTTGATGCAGTGTTGAGTATAAATTCGCCTAATTGGATGCAGTGGTACAAAATATTGGTAGGTTTTACCTCTTGACATCAGATCTGTTCTACTACTTTAACTTGTCTCGGAGAAGTAGTCTACCGGATTTGTGTATAGGACGTTAGTGTTAAAATCCTCCATCAGTTTATTGTAGATCCCAATTACGTTATTTGGACGCATGCCTTTACTAGACGCTTATTGCCACATATCAAACTTTTATAAATATACGTTAACCGTTTGCAGTTTAAACTGTCACAATTATTGCTCGATCCAGGTATTGTTATGATATTGCGTTGAAATTCAGAAAATCATATTTATTCGAACATTCACTAAATCCACTACAACCTATATACTATAGAATTGTGATGTAAGGACCGGAGTCAACAAAATCTAGAATATAAATCCCCCACAAGTTATATAATTAGTGATTCATATATCAATGCACGACATCATTGACAAGAAAACGCAATGGATACAAAATGTTTCGCATACACTGACAGGTATGTTAACACCTAACCTAACCAGCCTCACCAATAATTAGGAATTTATATTCAAGTTTGGTGGCTATGTATTGTATTTAATCATTGTTTTATGCAATATACAAATCAAATCCCTCCACATGGTTTTATTTTACATATCATTTTATATTATCACACACCATGTAGGCATAAACAGGGTCGATGCCGGCACACGTGCCTGCACTATGTAGGCATTCACACACATTTGTACGCATATACAGGCTCGGTTAACATCTGAAGCATTTTACCTTCGATCTGGGGATTTCACTTAGAACTAAGTCCCTTGCTTTTGACACAAGATATTTGATGTGGATCAGCTTCAAGTCAGGTAAGGTTAAAAGATTTTGTCATCCTAACCTAACCTAACCTGTGCACGAATTATGTATTATCGATCGAGTTTTCGTGCTTACATATGATTTTGTTTTTCATTGAGGTATTACATAATCATATCCAAGTTCTCCACTTGGAATATTTATTTAAGATAACGATAACAGTTTGAATACACTCCTCCGATTTTGATCTGGTGAAAAACATTTTGCAGATTATCTATATCTCCATTTTATGATTGGATGAAACTCAGCAGGTAGCTTCCAATAAAACTAATTCACTTCATTCGTTGCAAGGTTTTCTAATGTGGATCAGTTTCACGGGATGTTAGGTTCAAAGTTCTAATCAATCTAGCATAACCAACCCAACAAATAATTATATATTCATTATACAAGTTTTTTCATAACTATATATGGTATTTTTTCAATAATGTACGCGTTATGCATATCAAATCCCTCCACCTTGGTATATATTTTTTCACACATCTTTTTGAATATTACACACCACGGAGACACTTAAACACTTTTGTATTCATAAACGGGGTCGGTGCCGACACCATGCACACATATCTACTTTTGTAAGGAAAATATATGATCGGCATCATGTACACGCATGTATACTTAATATAGCTTAGGGCTGAGTAGAGAATATAGGATACACACAGTAAAAAATAGTTATAATCTGTAACAAATTGCTATAGATTTATGATGTCAGAGCCCCATGTCAGCATCATCATATGTAACATTTTCATGGGTATGTGTGTGTGTGTGTGTGTGTGTGTGTGTGTGTGTGTGTGTGTGTGTGTGTGTGTGTGTGTGTGTGTGTGTGTGTGTGTGTGTGTGTACCTATATATTAGGCGAACCCAACCGAACCCAATCTATCTTAATCAAGAATTATGTATTTTTCTTCCAAGTTTGATGGTTATGTATGATATTGATATCTCTACACTTGGCTCTACATTTTGATCTATCATTTTCATTTTGAATACACTCTCTCAATTTTGATTAAACATATTTTCGTCCATTTTCATATTTAAGTTGCGTCATTTGCTTGAATGTTATAGGTAATTTACATGAAAAATGTTTTTTCGTGAGATATATGTGTCAGAAATGTTTCCTACCTACCATGTTTGCTTTTTTAAAGTCGTTATATATTTGTCATAGGTAGAATGTATAATTCCAAATTTTCTGATCGGGGCTCGGTGGATAACTTATATTTCTTGGTTTGGTTGACCGATGGAAGCTCTAACAAGAGTATCATCTTATATCACCCCTTGAAAAGCTTGCTCAGTTGACGTTTTCCGTTCCCTTCATAATCTTTACATTTTGATCATGTCACCTCTGACTCAACGCTTATCTAGAGAGTAAAGGTTAAGTTCACGTAGTCTGTTTTCGACCTATTTGTTATGCATCAAGTGTATAAATTTGGTAGCTCTACGTTAAACTTCTTTCAATTTAATATCATCTTGCCTAAGATATGGAGACGTGAATTGGACAACATACTCTAGATGCCATCCAACATATGCATTGTATTACTTGAAAACACGGAGTCCAATCTTGTATAACACACCAAAATCTCTCTTCGGTGACAGGAATAGTTTTTTTCGGACATCGAATATTCGGGCTTAGGGTTATGAGGACTTATGTGCATAACTATACATTTGTCCACATTGAATTTCGTTTGCCACTTTTCTGAAATCAAAAATTTGTTTAGGTCGAATTAGATCTGCCGACACTTAAGTTCGGTTAGCCCCTTTCTTCCTATCTAGGTATCGTCTGATAACTTACTAATGCTCGAAAGCATGTTCTATCGAGATCGTTTAGGAACATTATGAAGAGAACTAAACCAAACACGGATCCTTGAGGCACGCCGCTTGTTACATTACACCAAGAGAAGGAAGCTCCATTATGTACATCTCGCTGCTGTCTGTCCGTGAGCCATCATTTTATCTGGTTATTTTGCTCGTCTCGGATACCTATGCTGTGCATCTTTATCGACGGTCTTATGAAAGTCAAGTTATGTAATATTCATTGGAAATTTTGTGTCCTGAATTTCAGCTATATTCATGCGAAAAAAAAAATTTGTAAAACAGGAAAGATTGTGTCTAAAATATGTTCAAAGTCACCCATCAACTCGTTGGATTCTAAGAACTATATAATTTTATCCGTCCCACTGAGGTGGGACTTTTGACCCTTTTTTAAAATTGTAGAAGCATTGACATCTTTACATTGAGGGGGCAAGTGTCATTTGTGAGAGATTGGATGAAAATGTCTGATAACTATTCGACGATTTCCTTCTTAGTCTCTATCAGTATTCTGAGAGGAACTTGGTCTGGAGCTGAAGATTCTGCCACTTGCAATTTATTATATATTCAATTTCTTTGTCAGCGGAAAAGTTCATTGTGCTGAAGACTTCAATTTGTCTCTTTGCTGTGGTAACCTGGGGATTAGGAATATTCGGATCTTTTAACGTAAATACAGCCCAAAAAGTTATTGGCGTAGTAGTAAACTCTTGTTATTGTCATCCATTTATGGCTCACCACTATCATTCTCATGCGAGCCCATTACAGATCTTGTTTTCTTACTCGAAAAACAATTGAAAAATTACTTCGGATTAATTTTGCGCTCGTCGCAATTTCATTTCCGATATCCCTATTTTTTACGTTTCATGTCCTAATTAGGACACTTCTGCTGCTTATGAATCCATTGTGTGCAGAATCTTCGTATGCGCGACTGAAGGTTCTGCAGTTCCCATTTCCAGTACTTAGGCTGACTGACTTCTGGTCGCCTGTTTTTGCAAAGGCTATGCTCAAGTTCAATATTTTTGAGTTGACTTCACGTCACAGGGTTATATTCGCTGACGCTATTGACTCTCTCAAGCCATAAAATTGCGCTTATCAAAAGTTAGTGACTTTTTTCGTCGCTTATTGACGTTTAACTCAATCTCTATCGTGAAACAGATACAGCTATAACCGTTTATTCCGAGTGGTTCGCCCACGTACTTGAACGATCGTGACAGATGAGTCGTTTGCACTAAATCGAAGATCAAGGATATTGCTGCCTCTAGTAGGTATCTTTACCATTTGGGTCATGACCTTATCGTCTGCAAAATCAATCAGACGTTGGCCAGTGGCAGTGTATTCGTCTGTTTCCCAATCAAAGCTAGGAATATTGAAGTCACCAATCATAATATAGTGTTGTGCTGTAACGGCATCGCCGAGGGTATTGTAAAGATCGAAATCATCTGCAACCTTGCTTTTTAGAAGATGATAGACGATGGTGATTTGACACTGTATGCTTACCGATTACTTTAATTGACACTATGTTGTGTTTGCTGCTTGAATTAGTGACTTCCAATACTCAACAAGTTTTTTTTTTGCAAAGACAATACTGGTCCGCCCTCTCGTTTTTGTCTAACTATGTGAAATATTTAGTAACTAGGAGAGTGAATTCGCCTAAATAATGTCTGGTGCTTGATTTCATTCACGATTTTGTGATTGTTATTATGTCGATATTTTCATTCAATGTAAGAATGCCTATTACTTTGATTTTCTTTTGGATACTTCTTGAGCTTACATAGTAGCCTTTGAGGGGACTACTCTATTTTCTTGAGTTGTACTGCGTCTACTCTGAGGCGTTGTGTCAGGGCTAAAACTTTATTTCAGTTTACATGGATTGTTTGAGCAGAGCAGCGACTACTGCCTAAAACTCGGATTGGATTGATGCCAAGAATTCTTCGGTCAAGACCAGCTGTGATGTTTTGATGGGCCTTACATTGGTGGTTCATCTAGTGTTAGCGCAATCGGAGGCCGTTGAGCCATTGCGTCAGGCACTGCTGGAAGAGTTTAGGGTTGGATATCGTATACGTTTTTCAATTTATTTTCATTGACAAGACCAGAGTGGATGTTCTGAAGGATGTTTTCGAGGGTATCAAGCCCACATATGTTCATGAAAGCCTTCGTGCTGATTCTATTCAAGTCATACTACTTTTTATCGTTAATCGCTTCCCAGTGTGCAGAGAATGGGATTTGTTGATCTTTACAGAAAGTTGCGAGGCGATTGTTAAGATACATCGTCTTGCTTCATTTGTATCAACTAAGGACAGGATACCAGTGACATTGATTTTTTTCGTGTGACCGTTTGATGTTTTTTATTATGGTTTCATACCTTGCCAATGTCATTTTTCGTCTGCGACACGTCGCTTGCTCCGACTGGTAGTGCAATTGGTTTAGGAAAAAAAAACATATTTCCCTTTTCAGGTATGCCCCAATCTCGTCTATTATCAAGTCTGGTTTACCGAGTATATTCAGTTGAGCCATAACAGTTCGCAGATTTGGTTTGAATGAGGCGATACTGTTATCTCCAATCGCAATGTTCTTTCCTGGTTTTGAGAGCCCATTTCATCGGGCAAAACATCGAATCGGTTGACCGTGTCGGTGCGGATGAGGTGAGATAGTGGCCCAACCTGTGATGCTTTGTCACTGCCGGCTGCCTCCTATTTACTACAGTTCAGTAAAGTGCCTCGCTGTCTTTGTTAGATTGAGTTTTCTATCGATTTGATGCGGTCGTTGTTATCTACATCTAGGTCAGTTCAGAGTCTAGGTGTTCTTGAAGTTTTCTTACTTGATTTAGGGTGGTCTTATCAGTTGCTTTGACTGCTCCTAATTCGCTGCTCATCATATCGTTGGATTCATCAGAAAAAATCTGAACGCTTTCACATTTTCATTCAGCGCTAGGACGGAGGATCTGTGTTGACTGTCTCTGTATTGGATGGGTCATTAGAGGCATGAATGAACTGTGCTTTCAGTTGTTTGATTTCCTCGTCCTGTTGACAAAGTTTACAGCGCTATCTTGAATTGTTCATTTGAGGGATTCCAACGCAAATTTCTGGCAGAGGTGGAAGAACTAACGCAAAACATTCGTTCGCAGGCGTACGATTGGTGGCAAATGCCCCATTCTAGCTCAACATGAACCATCTTACACTGGAAAAGAGAGCATCAGTAGAAAAATTAACCGATTGTTCAAGTTTTATATTGGTCATATCTTGTAAACAGCAAACATGAATATCATAACTATAATGATATTGCGGGATGGGCTGATCTTTATTATATGAAAACCTAATGCTTTTTTTCGGTTAATACGTGTGTGACCTACAGTGATGGATTTTTCAGGTGAATATGTGAGTCTCACGGGGGGTGGAATCTGAACTAAGCTCGGGTTAGAATGATTCTCTTTACAGGATATTTTGGTCTAGCTCTTTACAAGTTTGAGTGTAAAAGTATGAATTGCTGTCATTCATAAATACACTGCGAAAGTATTTCCATCGTAGATGCGGAGAACACAGTTGAAATGGAGTTGAGGGATAATGCATGAGAGCTGCGAAAACAAGATCTGGTCGCTTCTCGGCTCTATCGCTGGGCCGGATTCAGTGGTCGGGCCGTGAAGGGAGCATCTCACTTCTGGTCAGAATTGCACCACTCCTACCATCGTCCCTGGAGGAGCTAGGCTATTGGTGTCCTGAATTAGATCAGGTTGCGGTTTAATGATGAAGGTAACAAATTAATGGCTTAGGAGTATTTTGTGCGTGAAGCGGGTATCACATTTACGGTTCAAAACGAATTAGGTGGATCACATCAGGTATGCATCTCGACCGTTATCTTACATGTAATCACATCGGTATGCATCTCAACCATCATCTTACATTAAGCTTATATTTCAACCAAATAAAGCAAATCAATTGGTATTCTGAATAAACTAAAATATTTCCTGTTGACAATTTGTCGAAATGATTCATCTTTCAATTGATCAACCACAGTTTTGCTGTGGAATTGATGCTTGGTTCGCAAGTCATAAAAATGTAAATGCTAAATAATAAATCTTGGAAAATCAAGTCAGCAGAGCAGGTCACAAATGTATTTATTTCAAATTAATAAATCTTCTTAATGTAGTTTAGTTATAGAAAATATAGACCCGTATGACTCAGCCACTGTGACGAAGAGTTTTCGGACCACCAAGATGGCCGCGCTGACTTAACCATAGAATAAGGTAAATGTCGTAGAAGAATGAAATATCACAATAAATAAGTACAGTGTAGATTCTGTTGTTCTTATCATGATCCAGTCTCAGAAAATGGTAATGATCAACATCTAAAATAAACATAAAAAGTTATTTCAAAACGGTCGGGTAAAATAAGTTGCTAAAATAAATTCCGACCACAAAATTAATGGTCCTTAAAACCAAACTAGGTCCCAGTATACATATATATA
>SDVV010009612.1:0-16626 GCA_016164225.1 Gammarus roeselii | reverse complement strand
ATCAACTGATGGATCAACTGATGGATCAACTGATGGATCAACTGATGGATCAACTGATGGATCAACTGATGGATCAACTGATGGATCAACTGATGGATCAACTGATGGATCAACTGATGGATCAACTGATAGATCAACTGATAGATCAACTGATAGATCAACTGATGGATCAACTGATAGATCAACTGATAGATCAACTGATAGATCAACTGATAGATCAACTGATAGATCAACTGATAGATCAACTGATAGATCAACTGATAGATCAGTTGCTAGATGGTAGCGATCGTGCCAATGAAGATAATAAATTATGAGGAATAAAATTTATATAATTAAATTTGAAATGGAATTTCACCTCTAACTGTGGCTATTCCACATGATCCTAAACATCCAACCATGTTATTTGAAAAGCTTCAGAACAATTGCCCAACTCGTGGTTACAAAACGATTTGATTCACCCACAGCTCGCATTTGGTGTGTCCGACAGCTCGCGTATCGCGAAGTAGCTGCCTACAGTACTGTTTGTTGGCACAAAAAATTCGCGACTATTTTTCACACTTTCTGGCGTGAGAGAGTTCCATAATTTACATATTTAGGATGTCTCAAGGGTCGATCTTTGATCATTTGATTCCTCTTATCAACATTTAGTGTCATTGATAACGCTGACGACAGTTTATGCGATCAGAAAAAATCCTAATGTTACTTTTGCTAATATAACAATCATGTGGTCCACATTTCAAATTGGTTCAGGTCATGGAGTGGACACTAAATATCGACAAGACGCAGAGGCATGATACTTTCCAGAAGTAAAATACTCTTCGATAACAAACCGATCGCATTAAAAGTTCAACCAGTTGCAGAGGTAGCGAAATGACAGTTCTCGGAGTAATAGCAGACCAGCGACTCGACTGGTAAAATCACGTCTCGTTTGTTGCGAGAAAAGAATCCAAATCGTGTGGATCCTTATAAAATTCGCAATTGTCTTGCAACATCTGTAAGAAGTCTTTTGTACTACAGCCTTGTTCATAACTATCTGACTTACCGTATAAGCATGTAGGCTTCTTCTTCAAAACAAACCTCGCGAACAGCGTGTCATCAGGACGCTATCAACACATGCTAGTAGACATGATCTTACTTTGCCTCTCTTTCGGCAATGGAATACTCTCTCACTGAGTCACTTTACATGCATTTAAAGCAGCAGTGTTTGCTTACAATGATTTGAATCAGTTAACTTACATTGATACGATTGTTCCAGTGAAATAACAATGTATAATCTGTATACGAATAGGGATTTGCAAATTCACCGTAATTATTCAACATAGTCATAACTATTTTCACAATCCAGAACTGATAAATCGTGGAAGTCGATTGGTACAGATGTAAGGACGAGTAGCAGTATATGTACTTCCATGCGTAAACTAAATTAATACCTGTCTGAAGATGTATGTGCGGAAATTCTTGAAATGTAATTCTCTACCCTCGCAACCATTTCAACTATTTGTCATTCATCAGCGTCATCTTAAAAATATTGTCTACCCAAAATACCTTGAAACCTAATTTGTTTGAGTATTCAATTTATACTTTTTCAAAATCTTTCAGCTGTGTTTGTGAACACGGTAACACCAAATTCACAAGTTATAACTTTTTCGCCTTCATATGTATATTATTCTTGATTGCATCATGACTTTATTGGATCTGTGAAGTTACTCAGAGGTACAGCGATACCCAAACCATGACCTATCACCTCGGGGTTTGTTTAGCGTCAAAAAACTGTGTGAACTCAACATCCTTTTTCTTCCCTGCCCTATCTCCCCCTAACTCCTCATCAACACCCCTTTCCTTCCCGTCCTCTTCTCCCCCCACCCCTCATTCTCCACCTTTCGATTGCCAGAGTTCATAAACGGCCGGTTTGAGAACCATTTAAAGCTTGGTTACTCGATTCAGTGAAGGCCTTCGAAAACCGCTTGCTTTCGTTGGACGCAGCAGGGTTATAAATTCCTTCTCTCAAAAGCAGTGAGCCAGTATGGACATTAGGTTTGTGCTTCAATGGCGAGTTTGGGAGACATTTCATTTTTATCGTATCCTACCTGAAAGGAACAGCAAACAGAAAAGACGTCGTGGAGCGCAAACAGAGCACGAAAAGATGCAAAATTTAAATATATTTTTTTTGCCCTTTATCCAATCTCTTTGGGGTTATTTTTTGCACGACTCAGGAAATGTATTTAGATGTAAGTATAGATACTTAGAAAATGTACTTAGATACTGTATCTTATTTATCCCTTGCAGCAATACGGCGCACGAGCGCCATATACCGAACAGCGGGTCTCAATTTCGAGGGGCTATTGTGATGAGGGCAGAGCAAAAATTGCATTAAAACAAGCATTAAAGGCCTTACATCGAGCTATTTTTTCCCGAACTCTTCCACTGTGCGCTTACGACAGTGTAGTGTTCGCAATAAAGATTCACATTATTCATGAATTGTCTTGTTGGCCCATATGTTTAAACTCAAAATAAATAAATATTGTCCTTATTTATTATCGTTAGAAAATACATATTAGGTCTGACACCTAGTTGGAAAACCATTCTTTCCACTTCGATAGTAGCTTAAATTCACATAAATTCGAAAACATTTCTCGTTTCATGTCGAGCTCTCGTGGAAACTCATATCAGTGAAATCCATTAGGAACCTTTATTCTGATATGCTTTATACAATGAAAGTTCATGTGAACACGAATTATTTTTCAGCGTCATATATCTGCCATGAACGAGCTTAAATTGGTCGAAAACAGACTATTCTTATATTAAATACAGATACGGGCGCAAGGCCGAAGGTAGGACGCACCTCACACAGCTCGCATGCCCTCACACACATACTAAAATTTAGCTCATTAACACTTAAGTAATCAGAGACAAAAATTCAAAAAGTTGAGCACTAACTCTTCGCACGAATTAGTATGCGCAGACGGCAATGAGATGATGTTAAACACGCTGTGAACACTTCTTACGACGATGATCATTTGCTCTTTGCAACATTTGTTGGTAGAGTCCTGAAAAATAAATTATACGCACTCTCTAACTACGAAGAAAAAAATAATTATTCCTACATGTAATCCACACTAAAATGCATTTCAGTCACGTTAATTTGAGCTACTGTATCTGTTTAATAATGTCACAATTAATCCTACATATAGGATTTTATTCATGATAGATCAAGAGGACTCAGGAACGAATTTATGCTCCACAGTTCTCTTCTACCACACCCAGAGCAAACGAAAAGAAGATTGTAGATCTGCAAAGAGATATGTGATCGAACATCTCCCAACTTCTTGCATGCAGTGGGTTATGATACGTCCTTCTGGTTGATAACCTTGCAGTTAACCACGCACACAGGTTCGCGCATGTGCTCACACAGATCAACTTTGATTTAGCTACGGTTCAGCATCGATCCTTCTACCATAGATCTTTTCTAAAAGAAGTTTTAACGGATTATTGCAACAAGATTGTACAGTGAACAGGAAAGGATTTCACGTCATAGTAATGATATTTTCAGATACAGAATTAAAGGTCCATTTACTCTATAATGAGCTTATGGGCCAACCTAATCCTTACATACTAGCATATCGAGTTCGACCGAATATAAATGACCCACATGGAAGACATCTTAATTTATGAAGCCTATAACTTCAACTGGAATAATAGAGACAAGTCAATAAAAATACAATAGCAACATAACGCAAATTTGTTTTATGCACTGGCAATTCTTCTGCCTCTAACAAAGTTGCGAATTCGAACACAGCTTTAGTGTGAAACTACGACGACAATATAATATTATTTCACTCGAACAAATATTGTATCATTGACTTAGAGACTGGAAGAAACATTCAGCCGCGGTAAACAAGGGGAAGAGGGTTGTTCGTTGAAGTGTATACTGTATTTGGTTCTGGCCCTATTCCAGCGCAAGGTAATTAGCGTTTCTTGTGTAATGATTGTGTACATAGAACAATTTCTTGACCGAATTGAATTGATTTTGATCGTTGATTCTGTAAAAAGTTATTGATGCGCATAAGGCAATTTAGAAGTTAAATTGATCATTCAGTTTCAGGATATTCATGGTTTTAAAATGATGATTAGAATGAGAAGTGAATGTAAGGTTATTTATTGCTCTGATAGCTCAATTTTGCAGTAGAAGTTTTCTATCAGTTTTATTTCCAGCTGCTCCATTAGAATAACTGCATGAAACCACGAGACAGATTGAGGGAAGGAGGGACGAATGGAATTTGTTTTTATTGGATGCCTATAGATCTTGTTAATTTGGATGATGTGCTGTCGATGACATTTTTAAATGTAATTTTTTTGTCAGGATATGCACCAATGTATTTAGTGTTGTCAAATCGGTGACTACAATCATTCCAATTATCTTGTAAGGAGAAAACTGATTTTACGCCTATACGACACTGATCCGTGATATGATTTTCTGGCATTGATTCAGATTCGGTTTGCAGTGAACCACTTGTTTACCTTTTTTTAATTTGAATATTTGTTGCTTATTTAGCAGGTTACCGCGTAGCAGCCACCTGATAGCCATTTTCCACCCACGGCGTCTATGGGCTGGCATTTTACCATTTAAAGACCCGGCCAGAATGTTTCACTCGTGGTCGGGTAGGCGCGAACCTACAACCGCCAGCTTCCAATTGACGTCTGTTATGAGGAGAGCTCGGCACGCTACCCACTCGACCACCGAGCTGGTCCTTGTGAATTGTGACGTTTATTTGTTCATGCTGTTTAAAATGATACAAGTTGATAAGCCCAATCACCGCTCAGCCTCGTATACTTGAATAAGGACGATGTTTTGACCTTACCGATCATGAAAACTGAGAAAAGATGGGGACCAAAAATAGAACCTTGAGGAACACTGAGGCTAATATTGAGCTTAGTAGAATGTTTTACGTTCACAGTTACATATTGTTCGCGGTTGGACAAATATGAAGTTAAAGAATCAATAGCGACTTCTCGTATTCAACCAAACTTTAATTTAGGTAATAAAATTAAATAGTTGACTGAAAAGTCGATAAATATAATACAATGTAGTTTGATTTCATGTCTGTAATTTTATACTTCGGGTGTTTGATTGTTGCCTGAGTTTCATCTAGATTTGATCTTAAGCCATCCTGGTTTTCGTGAAGTATCCTGTTTCCATTCAAGGAACGGAATAGTGCGTGAATTTTTTCCTATTTTTTTGAAAACTAAAGAAAGGACAGACAGAGATGAAGAAAAAATTCCCAGTATCAGTATTATCTACACCTCTGCTGATG
The DNA here is from genome assembly GCA_016164225.1 of Gammarus roeselii. Taxonomy (NCBI): domain Eukaryota; kingdom Metazoa; phylum Arthropoda; class Malacostraca; order Amphipoda; family Gammaridae; genus Gammarus; species Gammarus roeselii. Next base: position 11,314 of record SDVV010009612.1, on the reverse strand, counting down.
CGCGACACCAACAATTTTCAAAGAGTTGGGGACATTTAATTTTATTGAAGGCAAGGATTAGTGATAATTTAGGATTTAATTTCTTCTTAATGCTGATGGAACATCTACTGATGCTGCCAAATTAATTTTCGAAGGACATGACAAATTGAGATGATATCTTGAGACGTAACTAGTGAATAATACGGCATTGATACCATCAACAATATTCTTCTTTCCCTTCATAAAGTAATCATCAAGCATATTTGATTTATATTATTCATCTAAATGTTCGTTATTTGCAATTGTTAACTTCTAAAATATTGAGTTGACATATGGTTTGGTGTTCTAGGAAGGTTATAGATCACCTTCCACGTAGTTTGATTTCTTTTCTTTTCAGAAAATGTATTTTTGTAGCAAGTTTTAAAAGATCAAATCAATCCTGTAACGTGGTTTCTAAATTAGGTATCAGTAACTCTTCGTATGTACAGTGCATGTACAGTGCATGTACAGTGCATGTACAGTGCATGTACAGTGCATGTACAGTAGCCAGCGAAAAGTGAAATCTTCAATGTTCCATTTCCGCGCTTTATTTGAACTCGTCGTAAATTTGATTAATATTACCCATCAAGAGGTTTTGCCCACACATAGTACCATGAGAAATTTCTGTATGAAGTTAAATTCTACGTGGGGAAAGTCGAATTGGTCTTCCCGGTTCCAGACTAACCATAAACCAATTTTGCTCGCCCCGGAACAGCATCGGAAGGAAATTCGTTTATGGTTAGTCTACAACCGAAAAACTATGCCTTTCCCACATGGAATTAAACTTAATATCGATTTTTTTACGGTTTTATATTTGGATAATCCGTCTTAATGGATCATATCAGTTAAATGTTTAATGAGTTCAGATATCGAGCGATAATTGATCGTTGAATATTTCACCTAATCTTCAATCATGAACGAATTTTCTCCCGCTACTGTACTAGAAAAATTTATTTCGTCTTTTTATTCCTGGCTTAATACCAGCTTTAATGCAGGGTCTAATTATGTTTTCTTCGGAGAGGCTATTCATGTTCATAAGGGACAACAAGACAAAATTCATAAACAAAAGAAGTTAATTGTTCGATAGCAAGATCATATTAAAATCATATTGATTCAACTTGTCTTAGAGAATTCCTATTGTTACATCATTTAATAATCTGCAGGTAATTGGTTCTTTTTTATCAACGATCTCATCACGACAATCTCGTCAATTACGGTGGCCTCATCACTGCCCATGTCTACTATTCAAGTTGGTTTGCTATGAATGGTGATAAGGCATGCTATTTATTGTCCACAATTAAGAGTTCTAAAGCACAATTGTTGTTATTGAAACACAACATATCTATAATATAATTTCCACATAGAAGAAAATTATCAGCCTTCATTTTGTAACATGATTGGATTATTTTCTCTAATTTATTAATGAATAGATTAGAGTTAGCGAATGGTGGTTTGTAAGCTGCTGCCATGATCATACATACAATTTTCAGTTCAATATCAACAAAAAAGTGTTTCGATATATTGCATGCTAACGGTACAGAAGTCAAATATTTTAGAGGTATATTCATCAGAATTGTACGGACTGATTGCCACTCCACGTCTGCCAGCAGTTTTGAATGAGTGAAAATAATTATAGCGATTGAAATTAATTCAATTTTTTGTGTCCTCAGTCTGCCAGCTTTATGTTTAGATAATTAATTAAAATTCACAATGGAATGATTGCAAAAAAATAAATTAAATGTCACTTTTTTTGTACAAGTGAAATAATTATCTGGTGTAACAGAGAAAAGATAGTTCTAGTATTTATTGTATAGCTGTTTAATATGTGAAAATTATTTCTATTAAAATATTCACTCTTCCTCTCGGTATTTAAATCAGGATGGCGAAAGAATATTCAGATGTTTGGTATCAGGGTCAATCAAATATACTCAATTATTGTTCAGTCTTATTGAAGGAGCCACTATTTAAACTAGGAAGAGTAAAACGAGACGAGAATGTAATCGCAAGAAGATACTTAAATTGATGGCACTATGAAAACTTCACAAAGATCGCTAACGCTTTGTAACGTGCATAGGACGAATAACACTAAATTAAGAGCTCTGTGAATTTTCGAACGCAAATAATTTTTGTCATGATTGCTCGGTTCCAGCAAAAAATTGGTAAATTCAACATGAGTTTACACAACTAAATAAAGAATTCATGCAGATTTTTGCGTTATTCCAATATTTTTCTAAATTCTGTTACAGAATTTGGACAAAGCAAATATTGACTAAAAACGTTTTCAAGATCCCCGTTTCAATTTCTATTAGGCTCTGTGATGTAACGGATTCCGTTTATGAGCGTCCGTAGGAACGAAACCTGCATGAAGAGGCCAAACAAGGAAGCTAATTTCAGAGACTCGCGTCAGAGCACCGGCAGAGAAAGACCCTTAATCTAGTCTACGTGTAGGAAGGGCTGGAAGATGGGGTTTCATGTCCACAGTCTCGTTCAAACGCTGCCGCAAGTCAATGCAAACTCACTTCGACGTTCCAAATTAATTTTTATGAATATAATGAAGGGTTTTGCCAAAATATATCACAGAGCTGAGCGTTCAATAAATAAATATTCAACTATAATGTAATTCATAATCAAAACATGAATCAAGTTCAGAATATTTGCTATGAGTCAGCTTCTGAAATTACAAATACAAAGATTGAATTCATCATCATACCCCATTTCGAAATCATAAATACTCTATGCAGTTTGACGTGAGAAGGCTAAAAAAATATATCACATATAGTTGTGAAGATTGGAAGTTTTATCAAACATTTTCTCGGGTGTTTATATTTTCTCCGTCGGCATTTCCTTCCGAGCCAAACTTATTCTACGACTAAAACAGAAAACTTATCATACATGTGCTATGGTCAGTAATGTTACTATCTCGAAGCACTATCCCAAGTAACTTTGTTTTCGAACAAATGAAAATCTAATGGAAGAAGTTGCTAATAATCCTTCAAAGGAGTTTCAAGAAGGATGGCGTCGTAAGAGGCCTAACATATGAGCTTGTTAGGATGTCGTCCTCAATTTATACTTTCAAGAAATTTTGTAGTATCCAGAGAGAGAGAGAGAGGATTATTTCAGTGTGGAACAAAGTTCGGAGCAGGTCTGGAGCTTAGCGCGAAGTTGTAGGGGCTCCTGAAATTAGGAATACTTTCTGCGCACGTTCAAGGAAAATAATCTGAAAGTAAACGGGGACCGGTATTTAAAAGTCTGGACAAATACTCAATAGTATAAATTGAGAGTTAACAAAAAAATTAGGTTTCCTTCCATAAAATATTGGAGATGAGAATGCATAGGTCCCAGTGAAGAAATGTGATATACGAGATATATGAAATTTCTTGAGCAAAGCAGATAAATGTGAAAACTAATACACTCAACGTTGAGAGAACATAAACTGGCACGCAGTACGCGTGTAGAAGGAAAAAAAAAAACGAAAGACATGTACGCCCAAGACAACTGCGATAAAAGTTTTAAATTAAATTCTCACACGCAAACCTAGCGTTCGCCAGTATCTCGTTTCGTGGTTGGGGCAAGTTAGTAAAAATTGAGTGGGTTAGGGGGGGGGGGGGTGAGAGCGATGAAGAATTTCTCAAATTTAAGAGTTGGGGGTGAAGATTCCCACCAAATTCATGGGGCTGAGGTCTCCCTTATTACTCTTTCTGTTAAAATCCACAAATCTTCTTTTCTCAGTTTCAGAGCTGCCGAACTTTGCATGTACAGTATTGTACAGTAGCAAAATGTAAATTGTTTATGGTTAGTTCATAACCGAGAAAACGAACTCTGCTTTCCCACGTGGAATTTAACTAATTATTGAAATTTAATGCGGTACTATATGTGGACAAAGCTTCTTAATATTAATTAATTTTCGACGAATTCAAATATCGAGCGGGAAATGAACATAGAAGATTTTACTCAATCTTCAATTATAAACCAATATTCTTTCGCTTCTGTTCTATCGGGTACAATGATAGAGACCTTATTTTTAATTTCCCGTTATTTTTTACGTCATTCCTACACCGAGATTGTATAATTTATAGTAATTGTTTACACATTTGCATTCCTTCCAAACGTTTGGCTGTAAACATACAACTATAAAAACTCATCTAACTACATACAATTTGTTTTGAATTAAGTTTCATTAAAATGCGAAATTAAATTGAGTTCTTTAACTTTGTAACCGATAGTACATGCCCTCAATACATGAGTTCTCTAACTTTGTAACCGATAGTACATGCCCTCAATACATGAGTTCTCTAACTTTGTAACCGATAGTACATGCCCTCAATACATGCACCTCGAGCACAAGCCATTGAATTCCTACACAGAGGTAGACGAGATTCATTTTTGCCTGGTCGTGACCATTGAAACATACGATCAACAAACAGCTGAACAACGACACTTTATTGAGGGAAGTCGAAGCTATAAAATGCAGCGGCTGCTTCGTCGTGGTAACCGCCCCACTTATTATTCCAGAGGCATCTGGCTAATTATCTCCAGTGGTCGCATTAAACAACACGAAAATAAGCCTAATAGCGGGTAATGAATGACCTCACGACCTTCTGGACGGTAATTGCTTATCTGTAGCGAAGTAAATCTGCAATTAATGACCTATACACCAGAGTGTATTGCTTCAAACTATGTATTAATGACCTATACACCAGAGTGTATTGCTTCAAACAATGGTAATCAACATAAGGACGTGGAGGCCCTGAATGAACGACAAAAACTTTCCTACACTTTGATATTTGCTGTACTAATTGTGGGAATCTTGTTGGCTCAATTAAACTATATTCATTCAATCAGATAAGCTCTACCAATCCTGTTGTGCAAAAAATCTTAGAAATGGTTTGCTTCAAGCAAAACATGATCCCACTAAAGGACGCATCAAATATAGCCTGGTATAGGAATGTACATTCGCGAAAGAAAATTAGTTTATGGTTAGTTTGTTACCGAAATGACAAACAAGACTTTTCATACGTGGAATTTGGCCACACATGGAAGTTTCTTACGGTACTCTATCTGAACAACCCTTCTCTATGGATAATATCAATTATATTTCCATCGAGTTCAAATCTCGAGCGGAAATTATAATTGAAGATTTCTCTTAAACCTAAATCATTAACGAATTTCATTTCGCTACAAAAAATAAAATGTATTGGAAAGTTTATAAATACATACAACAACTTTAAGAAAGTTGTATGCTGATCCCAATGCTATTTTTGCCCAGATGAAAATGTCGTTACCTCAATCTGAGCTGAGCGTCTTTCAATTTCACAATGTACAATAGCAAAATAAAATTCGTTTATGGTTAGTCTACAACCGAAAAAACTAACTCGGCTTTTCTTACGTGGAATTTAACTTCATATAGAAAATTCTGAAGATACTATATTTGGACAAAGAATGTTAAGGAATAATATAAATGAAATTGCGACAAGCTCAAATATCGAGCGGAAAATGAACTTTGAATATTTTCCTAATCTTCAATCATTAACGAGACTTGTTTCACTACTGTACAGTAGCGAAAGAAAGTGCTACTGAGATTGAAGATTAAAAAAATCTCAAATTATAAATTTTTTGTTCGATATCTAAATTTATCGAATATTCGATTGACAATGTTCAATAAGGTTTTTATCCATCTATAATACCGTAACAAATGTCCACATGAAAGTAAATTACACGCAGAAAAAGTTCATTTTGTAATTTCCGTTGTAGACTAACCATTAACGAATTTTCTTCCTCTTCTGTACACAGAAGCTTCACGTATAGTGATTAGCATTACAATGTAATGCCAGAGACTACAAAAACATTAATGTTCGTTTCAGCCTCCATGACTTCGTAGCTATTACCAGAACAACAGGTAAGAGATGCCATAGCAGTAAAAGCCAAACCTGAACGTTTGTTTGCTAATGCTAGTTTGGTAATACCAAATGACAACTGTGATTTGAAATTAAAAGGAATTTGCGTGTCAGGAAAGAAGTTCTAGGAGTGTGAATCATCAGTTCCAGAACTTCCGACGACACCCAACTTACTAAGTTCATATTCCGATAAGATTCAAGTCGCCATATTAGCCGTCCAAACAGCCTCAGTTGGGGACGAGCGCCGAAAAACATGAACTGATTCGAGGGCGGATTCGATTGACGGAAACGAGAAATTCCCCAAAAATGGGGTATCTTTGATATCGGTCGGGAAGGAGGTAGGGACGTAGGAGGAGAGAAGAATAGAAGGGCATATGAAATGCCAACATGCATATCTACGGAATGCCATGTTCACGGTTCGCAATAGCTTTGATACAAAACAGTCAATGTGGGACACCAAAAATGGCCGATCTATTGTTCAATGAACGAGGATGAATGAGGAAGACTGAAGTGTTAGTGAAATTCTTCAAATGTTCGCGTACCGTTGTTATTTAGTACGATATTGCGGCCAGAGGATGATTACTCACAAACACTGGTTGTTCTATAAATATACATATTTATTTACACTTTGACTACCGCATTTGTACAAGTTAGGAATTTGAACGTAAGGAGAGGTCTTCCAGAGCGGTTATAATCTTCTGACCGCCCGGGGCCGAGGTACGGCTAATGACAGCTTCTAAACCTGGTCCCGCCGTACCTGACACATCACGTACACGCATGTGTACGCTAAATATTATAACACTTCCATTAACTGACACGGCCTATTACGAACTCGTGTCATTGTAGACATTATTATCAGTCCCGAGCGTCGTCTTGATTGTCGTATGCGTTCGAATAACATCAGTTCAACTTAGATAAGGTTGTTTGTAACAATCTTGTCTGCGCAGGCCTAATCTACAAATAACTTATTACTGGCGACCATTACGTACCGGGAGCCCCATGGTGACACATGCAGACATGATATTGACATAGGGATATGACAATTGCGGATACTGTCACATCACTCGAACACACGCTATTCCCACAACATAGCGGCCGAGGACATCCCATTTTCTTCAGATAATTTGAAATGGCGACAAGAAATGTTATTTCCATATTCTATTTTAATTATTTTTCGCTGTGACACATTATTTTGATAATATCGTCTCTAACCTCTTTCAGTATGGAGTGTTTGAATTTTTGTCGTCGTAAGACGTTGGAGTAACAACGTGAAAGATCTTAAAAACTTTAACATGTGCACTCACTAACAGAAAACATTCAATTAAAATTCTGCACTGTGGTAGTGAACTTCATTCTGCTAATTATAATGCATACATGCATCCTGAAATACACATACTAGCAACAACGTAAGATGAAAGCTGTCAATATGGCAAGGAGATATTCCCATTCCCAGGGAGCGGTTCCCATTCCCTGTTCCAATTTCGTGTTCCATTTGCTAAGGCAAAATTCAATTCGAAGGAGCACCTTCAACGCGGTGCATCAAAGCTCTCGTCTGAACCGCGCAGAGTGCGACAGGTGGCGGCATCCTCGTGTGCATTGCAAGATGGGTTAAACAAGACAAGGAGGCGAGATGGGGACATGGGTTAGGATACTATACGGGCATTCCAGAATACGTCGCACAGCATGGACCAGCTTTAGCTGAAAGTAAAGAGTTGCTGCTTAGTCTAGATGTTGCAAGCAATGCAACGCGTTCATCTGTCTCGTCATGTTAAAAAGTGGCGAATAGAGAAAGTCTTTTAACAATGTCCATCGATTGGTAGGATGCAGAGGGAAACTTACTCCGCCTAAGATTTGAGTTAAAGTTAAATTCATCTAAATAGCAAATGTTGTCTTCAGAACCGCTCACGCTGAAAAAAAAATTGGTAGGTATAATCTGTACTTTCTGATATTTTTATCAACATGTCATTATACCTAAATAAAGTTCAAATCCCAAAATAAAAAATCCGTGATTAAAATGAATTTGGGGGAGCATGCAAAGTCGATAAACTTCACAAAAGACCCACAGGCACGGGTTTGGATTCCTCCGATCGGAAGAGCTCTCAGTGAAATGGACTTCAAGATTCTAACGAATAAGTCATCTCAATTGGGATGTCTGTTATCCAGTAATAGCTAATAATGGCTGATAAACTAAATTAAACGTAGTATCCTAGCTACGAACAAGCGCTAGCTATGATAGCCATCAATTTAATAGAGCAGCTGGTGCCGTCACGTGCTGCGAACGGATCCAAAACGACAGCCTAATTTCAAGTAAAGGCTTCAGCGAAAGCCTTCGCGTCCTAGTGTAGTTTCTTGTCTTTGCATTAGGTGATCGGAAAATGGTGCGAAGGATGACATCACATCCTTATTAGCTGAGGTGGCAGAGTAGATAGCTTGCAACTGTAGTCCTCGTCTCAGGCGTGGCAGGTCGGGTGTTCGAGCCTGATGGCACCGCGGCCAAATCAAATAAATCAGACGTGTATGGATGCGGTGGCAGGCGATTCTTCAGGGCCACCCACCGCAATGACTTCTTTCAGCTTAAGAGAGACCGGATGTATGTATGTATGATCGTCAGTCGTTGTCGTCTACGGAACAGAAATAGAAAACTATATAAAAAGGGATTAAAGCTGCTTCTTTTGAATAATTTTTTTTATCTAAGATAAAAGCCGAAATTTTCGAGCAATACCATGCTCCTCATCATAGGCTAACGACGGTTAATAATCAGTATGTGAATAAACGCAAATGATTAAAATGATTGTTTATAAAGACTTGACGCGAAAATGTGGCTTAAATCCGGTTTTATAACATTTTTGACCTCGATACTGAGGCATCATTTCTTTTTATAGAAAACGATTTCACATGAACCCCAAAAAAACTTCCACCCATCGGATTTATATCCGGATTATAATGCATAGACAATGAATAGATGAATAAATTATTACTTATTTGATATGAAGTAAGCCAGTCAGACCGAGAATTAATATGAGTCAACGGAAGTCAGCAGAGGATGAGTAAGAGCATAGCAAATGCATCGGCTGGGTTTGGTATACAACAGAGCAGCCTGGCCTCTCCAGTAGAGGCGCACTTTCGGGCCTACCAGGGAGGCAGTATGTAGTTAGATAAATAATTAGCTATTATCCCTGTATTGCGCACTCGTTCATAAAGATTTCGTATTTTAATTAAAGCAATTGCACGTGAGCATCGATGGAAAATTTTTGAGTAATATTTTTGAAAAGTGCATACGGTCCGACTCACGTATGCACCATCTTCAAATTTGAGTCGGTGAGAGGTTGATGGAATTGTTTGGTTAAAGTTGGACATAAAACTACAGGGCTTTCGGTATCCAAAGGCCAAGATAGCACATGCCGGTTTAAACAAGGCCGAAGTCCTTCAGGGAAAACACCTCCTATATATACAAAAACCCACTAGGGCAGTTCAGTTATGTGACCTTGATATCCTGATGTAGAGAGGTTTTTGTGCTCCGTGTAGTTATGTGACATGTCTTTTCCTCGTTAAGTGAAAACCCCTCATGTAAATTGTAAAGAGACTTATCTTCTCCATGCCATATAAATATGCTTCGTCAATCATGATTAAAATTGTTGTTTATAAAGACTTGACGTTAATTTATACATGTAGCGAAATATTTTTATTACCGTAATACGCCCCTCAAGCAAAGAAGAATGTCCTCACCCAGCTGTTAAATTGACCTCTCCGGTTTGAGCATGGGAGAGCGCCGTCACGAAGATCAAACCGTCAATCAGGGTTCTCGTCGAGACCCTGAAATCAAGACTCTCTACGTCTGCTGCCTGATGAGTACCATTATTACTACTAGTAAGTTATGCCTCAACTGTATTTCACTTTGTTGAGTCATGCATGGCCTTGTAGTAATTTATTATTTTTTGGGTATGTGGAAGCTGCCTGGAGTAGGTTAGCATTATTCATATGTTTTATATTTTGTTGGGTTCAAATTTCATTATTCATGTATAAATCCCACACGTGGCAGTAACTGGATGTATGTGGCGCGTTTTTTTTTTTTTTGGTTTAGATATGTGTATTGTAACTATGCCACCCCGCGCCACACAACTCTTGTCAGCACGCATCATATTTAACAAACTAGCACATATGTGTGCAAGCTACGTGGGAGGGTGTGTGAAGTGTCGAGCATGACATAGTATTCAAATTCCCTTTCCAATTGCTTTGTCAAATTTCTACAACGAAATTCTGGATGAATGACTTCTAAACTGTATCATAGGTACAGCGTGGCCCAACACCAACTACGTAGACACATTGAAGTCACCAACTGATCAAAACAATAACGTGCAGGTTATCACACCTACAATTGCTGTTTTTATTGTCTTCAGTGTACACATGATACAGGAAGGTATGGATTTATGAGTTAACATTTTGCTCTCGTAATATGAGTCAGTTGACAATAAAAAAGGAGGAGTGTGAATGCTTCTATGATACGAGGCCCCCCTTTGACACTTGATTGATTCGTATCATGAGAGCTATTGTGGTGGAAAGTATCTATTTAAATAAGTCGAACAGGACGGATCACTCCAGCATATTGCCTCTCCTCCTCAGAAGCGAAATGCTTCCTACTTCTCTTTGAGGTCTGATGAATGGAATGCGTCCGAAGATACGGTACACGACATTTGGACGAAGATATTTTGAGGGCGGGCCAAGGAAAGTGGTAGGATGAAGGAATGTTCACTTCGTGGCTGCGCATGCATATCTTGACTTGACGTAATCGAATCGAGAGGAGATCGGTTTCGTTGGTAGAAAGTCTTCGTTTAGTGGAGTGTATTGAACGAAGTGTTCTGGGGACGGACGCGTGTTTGGTGTAAACGACGGTCAGACAGAGCCTGGCACTAAATTAGGGCGGACGCACTTGCAGGCCAGACGGAGGAACAAGGTAGACGGTGAACCAATGAAAACGCATGAGCAGTGCAAACGCATGAACAATGCAGATACATGAGCAATGCAAACGCAGGAACAATGCAGACACATGAGCAATGCAAACGCAGGAGCAATGCAAACGCAGGAGCAATGCAGACGCAGGAGCAATGCAAACGCAGGAGCAATGCAAACGCAGGAGCAATGCAAACGCAGGAGCAATGCAAACGCAGGAGCAATGCAAACGCAGGAGCAATGCAGACGCAGGAGCAATGCAGACGCAGGAGCAATGCAGACGCAGGTGCAATGCAAACGCAGGAGCAATGCAGACGCAGGAGCAATGCAGACGCAGGAGCAATGCAAACGCAGGAGCAATGCAAACGCAGGAGCAATGCAAACGCTTGAACAATGCAGACGCAGGAGCAATGCAGACGCAGGAGCAATGCAGACGCAGGAGCAATGCAGACGCA
>SDVV010009611.1:0-16627 GCA_016164225.1 Gammarus roeselii | reverse complement strand
AGGACATTGACCTACTGATGTCCTCTGTTTTGAGGACATTGACCTACTGATGTCCTCTGTTTTGAGGACATTGACCTACTGATGTCCTCTGTTTTGAGGACATTGACCTACTGATGTCCTCTGTTTTGAGGACATTGACCTACTGATGTCCTCTGTTTTGAGGACATTGACCTACTGATGTCCTCTGTTTTGAGGACATTGACCTACTGATGTCATCTGTTTTGAAGACATTCAGTAGATCATACATCGCGTGTCATCATTGCGGGCTTACGTATTTACATTCATAATTAGGAGGGTGGCTAAGTTAGGCTGAAACAGATGTGAGAGGCGTCCAATCTTCCCGCCACCAGTGGAAGTGGTATCGGAAATAGAATCAGGGAATCCGAAGTAAAATCAGGAAATCGGAATTAAAATGAAGGAATCGCAAGTAGAATCAGGAAATCGCAAGTAGAATCAGAGAATCTGGAGTAGAATGCGGGAATCTGAAGTAGAATAAGGGAATCGCAAATAGAATCAGAGTATATGAGATATGCTGAAGCTTTCCATAGAAAATCAGTAGCTATCATTACCTATTGCATGGTTTGAGCCTTCGAGAGAAGTGTCAAGTAGTTTTATGGGACCCGCCCGTCATTATTTTTCTCAGAAACCCTGTTATGTTTTTTTTTCCACTTTGCTCTTGCCTCCAAAATATATTGGAAATAGTTCAATTCTTCAATATATACATAAAATCATCTCCACGAAGGAAATCCTTCTCAATGATAGTCATTGTTGGTAGCCCATGTATAATCCAAAAAAGGATTATTGGATTATTTCACTGCTTTGGCGTTCGAACTTTTGCAGTCGACCGCTCATATGAAAGTAAGAGCTATGACAAAAAACGATTAAAGAAGTGGAAATTCAAAGATGTTTCTAACATGACCTCGTCAGTTCTCAATGAACTTAGCCTATCTATTGAGCATAACTTATAATACTTTGCGCCCATCCATTTCTGGAAACAGAATGCTCGACAACTGTTCCACAATGTTGTATTGATATGTAAATAAATGGTAGGCTGTTCGAGGTATCCGAAGGAAGCCACGTCGCTTTCACCGTTCGGTCCAATATTAACTTCTCGAGGAAATTGGCCAACTTTATTGGCAGATAAAAAAGTAAAGAGTGCTCGAGATGAGGGGACAAAATAAAAGTTCTCCTCGGAGCTGATATTCCTTTTAGCAAAAGATTCCATGGGCTCCACTGCCGTAGCATCAGTGGTCAATGTGCAGTTTTTTTCGCAATGACGTGGATTATTTGGAATATATTAGGAAAATAAAGGGTAAACGCTTGATTTTTTTTTATGTAACGACCACTTTGTCGTCCACGTTACTCCAGTGCAGCAAAAAGTAATATTGAAACCACTCGCTATGTGGCCATTTTTGGTTAAGCTAAGTCACTCTAAAATATGCAATACCTTATACATACTCTATTGGAATATTGCCTCAAAAAATTATGAACAATCGTGTTCACGATAAATATAATTTATTATTGTTACTATGCATTATATCACCATAGTCCACTGCCCTTCTCGTCCTTATGTTATGAACACAAGATACAATATCCTGCGTTGTGCAGCCTTAGTTGCCAGCAAAAGTACAAGTACATTTTCATCATGCTATGGTATTGCCCTGACCCTAATGGTGTTCCATTCCGAACCGTTTATAATGACCATCTCAGTATATTGAATATAATTACAATATATTTACTGAACTGCGTAGAATTTGTTTCTTTATAAAGTTTATCATCATATTTCACGTTATTCAACCCTTTTTTGAGTAAAATTTGACCGACCTAACATAAGTGCAACGAGACCACGATCAATATAGTCAAAGTGACCAACTGTTAAATAAAAATACTGAACACGATGTATTTTCCTTGCAGAAATGCCTATACTTGAGCACTTAGAGTTTTCGGCATTGAGATGTCAAAAATTCAATGGCAGACGGTCTTCAAATGAGAACTTCGTCAGGTGACCTCAAATAAACATTAGAAAGTTTTTTTCGGATTGTACAGTAGAGTGCAAAAATTGATTATGATTTAAAAATTAAAAACATTTTCCCATCTAAATTAATACTCCCATTAAGAGGCTTTGTCCACACATAGTACCGTAAGAAACTTCTATATGATGTTAAATTCCACGCGGGGAAAGTCGAATTTGTTTTTGTGGTTACAGACTTAATTTAAACATATTTTTGCTCGCTACTGTACATACTCAGTTTGATTAGAGTAATAACCTGAAAATATGAAATTAGCAAATAATACAGTTTCCAGATAACTTATTTCCAAAGTGTCTGATAGCAAATGTTAAAACTCTGAAACGGAAAATAAGTGTCACGTTGTCTACAAAAACCATTTGTTCATTCCGTTTTCTATAAAATAATATTCTCAACTGTTTATCCTAACTCAGATTTATCCCGCCTTGCTCGAATGTCGACCTCCTCTACTCCCACACAGCTTTGCTATTCAAAATTCTACGCTCGTTTCTTATTTGTTTTGGTGGCGATATTTCCGACTGGTCGGCCACACGGCTCACCAGCCGCTGAAAAACACTCCAGTCGACAAGCTGTTCCAGGATTAGGACAGGATTGATGGCGTCATATTTTTTTACCGGCTGCCCCTGCCAATTGACTTCCCGTAAAATGTTTTTTCACACTTCCATCTTTAAACTAAAAGCAGTTTGGAGGACTTGGGACTCCGCCGGGGATAAGCTTTTGCTGTACAAATGTTCCTATGCTGTGCGGGCATGACGGCTGTGCGGGCATGGCGGCTGTGCGGCATGGCGGCTGTGCAGGCATGGCGGCTGTGCCCACGGTGAAGCTTCACCGGAAATGAAGTACGAATTTCACCCATTTTTGACCGTATAATTCAAGGCACAGGGAAGAGCGCTCTTAACAAACACAGTTCATGGCTCGAATGTTTCATCTCAGGAACTACAAAATAACATGAACTATGCCATTCAAAGCCAGAGAGAAATGTGTTAACGGGATTGTACCGAACGTGTCCCTCCATTATGATTCTGGCTTCTACAATATACTTAGAAAAAAAATTCTAGTGTGTATTGAGTTAGACTTCTATCTTGGAACTAAATCTTTCAATACTACTATAATGTTAATCGGAAAATATAATGAATGATAGGGCACGGTGTACCGGCTTATTCGACACCTACATCGAAATATCTATGCAATCTAGGATAATACATTCAGTTATATACTGAACTCCTATGGTACTGAATTTAAATCGATTCTCGAGTCTCAGATTACGACATATTGGATCAAAAATCCGAAGACTGTTTTGGATTCGAATTCAGGTCTGTCATATTATGTAAGATCTTGGTTACCAAATCAAAGGGTCATTTTGGAAATTCTACCAATAATCATCATAGGCTATTTTTCTAGATTATTGTCGTTGACCTCTTCTAGATTAATGCCGTTGAGCAAGAGTTTGATAGAAACCAGAGTATTTACCCAAAAACTTATGCAATTGCCCGTCGTTAGCTTCTCGGAAAGGTCTGATATATTTATCTCGCTCAGTGCATACCGAGCTTCTTTGTGTGTTTGACTCTGATGCCGACATGGACTATATTGCGTGTTCTCACATGGCACTCGAGTTGGTTCTGCTGGTAATACGCTACTGACCACCAGATGACCTGCATCCGGGAGTGTTACGAACCTCTCCGAAATCATAAGTGGTCCATTGACAGAGATCTTTAACAGGTCTATGACCACTGGAATTATTCCAGAAGACTGGAAAACCGCAAACATTACAGCCCTATTCAAGGAGGGTAGTAGGCAAGAGCCAGGAAATTGTAGACCAATCGGTCTCACATCTGTGGTCGGTCAATCCTTGGAAAGATTAATAAAAACAAGCATAACATGTCACTTCGCGAGAAACCACCTCATCAAAGAAACCCAACATGGCTTCAGAAACAAACTCAGCTGCCGGTATAATCTCCTGGACTTCTTTAATAAGTTCACTGAGATATACGCTGAAACCAAAGCCGTCGAACTTATTTATCTAGACTTCCAAAGAGCGTCTGAAAAATCCCTCATGAACGCCTACTTAGAAAGGTGGCACTTGGCATAACTGGAAATGTGGCGAGGTGGCTCCTAAATTGGCTCACGGGCCGCAAGCAACGATTCTTTATCGGCCAAGGAAAAAGTCAGTGGGCTACGGTAGCATCAGGAGTATCCCAGGGCAGTGTTCTTGGGCCCCTTCTCTTTACAATATATATAAATGATCGCGACACCGACATCGTTAGCAAGTTATCAAAATTTGCTGACGACATTAAGCTCTGCTACAAAGCGGACTGTGAGCATGATCGCATTACTATCCAAAAGGATCTTAATAAACTTGTGGACTGGTCTAATGAGTGTCAAATGAACTATAATATTGAAAAATACATTGTAATGCCCATTGGATCACAAAATCGAAATTCTGCTCTCGTAATGGCAGACCAGTATAAGACTGAAGTAGATCAACAACGAGACCTTGGAATAGTAAGCACAAAAGATCTCAAGTGGGAAAACCAAGTGAAAGCTTGCTACAAGAAAGGCAATAGTCCTTGACTTTATACCCAGAAACTTCCACTGCAAGTCCAGGGACATCATGCTTCCGTTATATACTTCACTCGTCAGGCCTCAAATGGAATTTGCAGGACAATTTTGTCCCCTCACCTATGAGTTGATATTAACAAAATGGAACGTATTCAGCACCGAGCAACAAAAATGATTCCGGAACTGAGAAATAAGACATATCCGCAAAGACTCGACGAACTTAAACTGATCTCACTGGAAAGAAGACGACTTAGAGATCAGTTAATTGAAACCTCCAAATACCTAAGCGGATTTACTAGAGCTAGCCCTGAGGGCCTCTTTGATCGAGACTATAACCCAAGGAACAGAAATAATAGCCAAAAATTGCAGCTAGAACAATTTCAAACGTCAGTGCCTGAAAATTTCTTTCCAATCAAGATACCAACAATTGGGAACCGCTTACCACAAGATGTGGTTAATAGTGATAACGTACGACACATTTGAAAACCTCTTCGATAAACACTGGGAGACTAATCCACCCGCTCCTAAGCATTTGGACCTATGCCGCCAAAGTGACAACAACCTCCGTTGGAGCCTTCAGCATCCGGCAACCCATGAATAATAGGCACCTCATCTAGGCTGGGCTAGCTGTACTGCAAATTCAATTTTGGAATACTGCTAGAATGGACTCTTCAGCCCGTCCGAGGCCTTCTTCTACTAATACTTTGGTTGACCTGTCATTGAACCAAAAGGCTTTGTTTAAAAAAATGTTCAATTACATTACAAATAGTGCAGCTTTTCTTGTGGCATGTTGTTTGGCAACAAATTCTAGGATTCATAAAAGCCTCATCCTACCACAAATTCTCTTTTGCCGACGTATCAAAAACATTTCCGCATCAGAGTTTCGCAGTGCCTTCAGCTGCAGCAATCCTTTAAGTCTACGGTAATTTGTCTACGAAATTTGAGACGGTTTTCGGAACACTGTTATGTGGCCAGCAAATGTGACAAACCGATTCCGGTAGAAATGCTAGTTTGTTTGCTGGACTCAGTAACTCTTTCAATTGATGGCCATGAAATGTGTTTCACAGATGATGTTTACATAATATACAGAGCCAAACAAGGAAGAGCCTTTTGAGACAAACTTTGGATGACGAGCAGGACAAGAATTTAAATAAATAGATGAATGTATTACCGTTTGGTTCTGAATGTTTTAGATGCGTACTGAACAGAAACGGATTATTGGGGAAATGATTCAATGGGAAAATGAACAAACCTAAAAACGATGTACATAGTACTCGTGTCCGCGGGATTTTCAGAAGAAAAAGTATATGCATGTAGTTAACTCCGTCTGTGTATTATCATCATTCTAATACACAAATGAGTCAATTGACGAAAGCTGTCTGCAGACAGAGATGTTTCCTATGAAAATAAACACATCGAACACAAAACCGTATATTATTTAGAGACACAAATCATCACTACAGCTGTATTATCCTCCCGAAGAAATGTATGTGCCATCACGTCGTATATGAAGAAAACATTTGGCCGTGATGTACCTGCGCTGTCTTTGATGTATATGCATTTGTCTGTGATGTACCTGCATTTGTCTGTGATGTATCTGCATTTGTCTGTGATGTAACTACATTTGTCATCGATGTACCTCCATTTGTCTGTGATGTAAATGGATTTGTCTGAAATGTATCTTCATTTTTCTGTGATGTATCTGCATTTGTCTGTGATGTATCTGCATTTGTCTGTGATGTACCTGCATTTGTCTGTGATGTATCTGCATTTGTCTGCGATGTACCTCCATTCGTCTGTGATGTATCTGCATTTGTCTGTGATGCACCTGCATTTGTCTGTGATGTATCTGCATTTGTCTGTGGTGTACCTGCATTTGTTTGTGATGTACCTGCATTTGTCT
This sequence comes from Gammarus roeselii, assembly GCA_016164225.1. Lineage (NCBI taxonomy): Eukaryota > Metazoa > Arthropoda > Malacostraca > Amphipoda > Gammaridae > Gammarus > Gammarus roeselii. The sequence goes on along the minus strand of SDVV010009611.1, from coordinate 10,138 downwards.
GCGATGTACCTCCATTTGTCTGTGATGTATCTGCATTTGTCTGTGATGTACCTGCATTTGTCTGTGATGTACCTGCATTTGTCTGTGATGTACCTGCATTTGTCTGTGATGTACCTGCATTTGTCTGTGATGTACCTGCATTTGTCTGTGATGTACCTGCATTTGTCTGTGGTGTACCTGCATTTGTTTGCAATACATCTATTGTACGGCGTTTCTGCCCTACTCTTCTTTAACAAAATAAGACAAGAGTGATGGATGCCTCGATATTTCATCCGTGCGGCAATCTTATCGGGGACAGGAGACATAATGAAGCTGAAAACATCAGCCACATCTCGTTCATTAATCCGCTTGCTTCTTTTTCAAGTCAATAATGATGGAACTAAAAGCTTGTATCAATACTGACTACTGGTGACGGCAAATACCATTTTCGTTCGTTCATTCTAAACCACGCTGGCAGCATTCGTTTGGCATATTTACTTCGACATACCCTGGTCATAACTCGAATTCTTCTAGCCTTTAGAGCCAGACCAGTCCAGAGCTAAACACATCTAACGACAATGGAGACATGACAGCGCCTGGAACCTAAGCCGTCCAGAATGGATGTTAATGGGGACGTTGACAGGATCAGAACACGGCCTGACCTCGTCCTTGATCCTGTTTTCATTTGGCAACAATTGATCCTGTAGTTGGCGATGAAAGGTAAGGGTGATCAGGTTAGGCTTGGAAATGCTTGGTCTTTAGAGTTCAAAATGTCTAAATTTCCGTTTACAACTTAGAATTTTTTTCTGTGAATTTGAACGAGTAAAACTGCAATTGAAGTTCAGAGAGTAATAAAATGGTAGTTAGACGAGTCACTTGGGAAACAACAAAAACTGTTACAATAATTGATCAAAATCCTATTGTTTTGACGGAAAATTTTCCCATTATTTCTTTGAAAACATCTGAAGAAAACACCCGGGTAAATTCAAAATTCACTCAATATCTCAAATATGAAAACCTGCATTGTTACGTGAACATCTTCAATTGTATGTTTCAATTTAAATAATACAACTTGTACCTGCAACTGTATCCACCGAAAGCAATTCACCCAACAGATTGGATTTCATCTTTTTGCGCCAGTTAAAAAAATTGCGGTTCAAAATACTGTTAATTTATGCAGTTGAACGAGTACGCTTACAGTGAATTTTTATGCACGGTTCCCGTTGAGAATATGATATGAATAACAGTGCATATAATAAAAGTATCTAAATTGAGAAATAGTGAAAGCAAACTCTGAGTGGGGATGAGGTCTAAGATAATAATCAACAAGTTTATCAAGCGAAAAGCACTGAATATCAATCACTATTCGTTATTTTGATGAAATGGACCTGATACAAATGTTCAATATTCAAATTGGCATCAAACTTCGACGGCTTGAACATTAGATATGAACATTGATCAGACAGTGGAACAAATATAGCATGGGAAATTCCGTCAGTAACCGCGTATATGCGTAACTCAAATTAATGACCCAGGCTTGCAATAATGGCCCTGACCTGCATTAAACACCCTGACCTGCATTAACGGCCCTGACCTGCATTATTGGCCCTGACCTGCATTATTGGCCTTGACCCCCTGCATTAACGGCCCCGACCTGCATTAATGGCCCTGACCTGCATTTATGGCCCTGACCTGCATTAATGGCCCTGACCTGTATTAATGGCCCTGACCTGTATTAATGCCCCTGACCTGCATTAATGGCCCTGACCTGCATTAATGGCCCTGACCTGCATTAATGGCCCTGACCTGCAATAATGGCCCTGACCTGCATTAATGGCCCTGACCTGCAGATACACTTTTGATTTGAAATCAGGATTAGGTCTACCGTGCGAGTTATTGAATATGCCCTTAATAATTGATCTTAGATTGTCAGTTATGGGAAATGATTTTCTTCTAATATTGTATGATTTGTATCAGAATAACTAACCGTTGGACCTCTAGATGTTCAAATGATTCAGTATAAACTACCATTACTAATCTACACTGCTGACGCATATCATCAGCAGTGTAGTGTAATGTTATTATTCGTACAAAACTCGCGACCGAGGAATTGTGTGTTCTTCTTCACTGGGAGGGTCTGTTTCCCACCGCGTCAGATCAGGTTCCTGACGTCAAGACAGCTATCCACCTCCCCTTGTGGGGATGATGGCATACTGTAAAGATGTTCTGTCAGATGTCGCCACAGGTTTGACTTGTGTTGGCTAACGCTGTATGTGGGTGTTGTAAACATATGCCTGTGTCAAAGCTGGCATCACAAACTAGTGACTGCCAGGTTCTCATGTTGAGATGCATGTAATTTAAAATCTTTAAGCTGGCTTCTCACATACATTTCGAAGTTCTTAAATTTTTAAATGACTGCATGATGTATAACCGTTCACGACCAGCGATGTGAAAAGTTACGCAGATATGAAGATTTTCCCCTCAGAAAATGAAAGACCCTAATCGCTGTTCTAAGTGGTCATGGTTTCAGAGACCGTGAAGGGGCATCATTTAGTCTCCTTAGTTTGGGATGCGGATCACTCGTTCATTGCTGCACTGCGTCGAGACGAGAAGCGATGGAAGATAAAAGTTTGGAAATGAAGTACGACAAGACTATTTGATATTCGTGATGGAGAAAACTTTTGATAGTTGAATTTTGTGAGATGAATAATGCACAAAATGACGGCCTTCTTTCACCACATCCTACAAAAAACACAGATTTAGTTTCAACACCTACCAATCAACTTACGCATCTCCACCTCTCTTTAAGCACTCTGTCGCAACGCCGTTCCATCCAGTGGTTTTCTATGGTATGGTTTCATCAATTCTACCGCCTCCTGCCTCTCTGCATTAGTAATTCACACTACAATTCTTGTTCTCAAAATCGGCTTCCATGCACCACCACTCACAGTCAGTCTCCTTGTCATCCTCAACATCCAACAACTTCTCGTAAGATGCAGCATACTTCTTACGTTCTTCACCACTCTCCAACAAAGACCGTCAGTTTACATCGTTCACCGCCTACTCCTTCAACGCCTACTCCTTCATCAGCCTCTTCACCTCTTTCCAGAGCATCAAAATAATCGCTCAACTGCCTGCCTCTCTTGGAATTAGCTCCCCCTTTTGCTCTCTTCACCGCGCGCTTCACCTTTTCTCACTTCTCTTAACAGTTGTCATAGACCACCATAGACCTCGCCTGCTGCCACTCCTCGAAAGTTCATCTCCTCGGAGTCACCGCCATTCCAATCAATTTGTTCAACCACTCGTAATCATTCCTCGTACACACGTCCACATGGCACAAATAACACACATTTATTGCACGTTTCAACATCACATCTCTGATTGTCTCTTTTGCATCAACATTCTCCAAGGCTTGCCTTCTTACAATGTCTTGTTGCACCATCAACACCTACAAGAACTGTCCTTTTTCTATTTCTATGTTCCCCTTCCACTCCTACTGCACACTTAATCTTCCTTTCACCAGCAGACGAACAGACAATCCTCCACCATCCTCTTCCATCACCCATACGTCCAACAGCCTTCACACCACTCTTTTCAAAATAAACAAAAAATCCATCAGTGCGCTGTGTCCACCACCTCACCACAGGCCACCTCTACCCATGTCTACTTGTGGACATCTCGTTTTTTGAATTATCTGTATTCCACCACCAGCTCCATGCACAGACCAATCAAGTTCTCTGCATTGTTGTTTCTACGTGAAGCGCCATACCTCCCTACCATAAACTCCACCACTACGTATTCAACTCTCACATTTAGGTCCCCCAATTACACCAAGTTGAATTGACTTCCAAAATTCCCAGTACACTCACTTAGACTAATCCATCAATGCTCCCTTTTTTCTTCACTCTTCCGCTACCTGGTTCGTCCGCACTTCCGAATATCCATATTTCTTCCACTCATCACTCATATCAATCTAAAGGACACTTCTTTCCACTTCGTAATGATAATGGCAAACCAATCACTCAATAACTCCACTACTTCACTTTCCCAACCTTCCTCCACCCCGACTTTCTACTTACCACACCAAACTCACATTCGCTCTTACCTCTCAACTCCGTCTGACTCAGCGCAAACACATTGAACTTCCTCCTCACACACATTTAAAAGTGCAAACATCTCCAGATCATGACTCATTGATGATCATCGATGATCATCGATGATGATCATACCTTCGGGGTTGATCGCAGTGGATGACAGAAACAAAGTGAATTGGTCGTCAATGAATAGTAACAATCTGAGAGATTTCCAATAATCCTTGAATCCTCAAATCATGTCGGTAAACGATTGCTGAAAATCTCACACAAACAGTACAGTAACTAATTTACATCAATGATTATTAATCCTTATTCAAAAATTGATATGAAATAAAATTCATTTTCACCGACGATCGTCGATGAATTTGTTGCTGAACCTCGATGCCTATACCCACATTAAATGGGTTTTCACGATTTTGAAGTAAAAAGATAACCGTTTCGCTGCTTATCAATGATGTTCGATGATCTTCATTGGTTGCTCTGCCGTATTCTCCAATGATTTTCGACGATCTCGACAATCATTTTTTCTCTGAGCCTGTTCCTCACTCTCTTCTCGCTCTGTATCGACGAATCATCGGCATTACCATGGCTCTGCCTTGAAGGCAGCACCATCAGATGGTTCTGCCTTGAAGGCAGCAAGATAAGCCAAACTGTATTGGATTATCACCCATAGCTGTGGCATCACAGTAGCGCGTTTGCAATGGCTTGGAGAGAATGCTCAAAGCAACTCATCGGGTAGAAATGCAGCAGAACCGAGTAGCAGTATCAAAAAGATGCATTATTTATCTATGTCATGAATCTGTTTTCTATACTGAATGAGAGAGGTCCAATGGGAACGGGTAAAAAGACAAGTTTGATGCATCAAATGGTGCGATGTGCATCACCGCTGCCATTCATAGAACATCATGATCGAGTCGCTGGCCAACATGGGACCGTTGACGCACCACGACTGTTCTAATAATATTATTAGCATTATTATTTTTTTAGTTGGTCTAATGGTAAGGGGATAATGTCTTGAACAAGATACAGCGGAAACTCAATAATCAAAGGTACCCGTACAACATTGGGTGGATTTGCTGTTATCCAAGTGATAATTCGGCTAACGGTCGGAAAAGTGAAATCTTTTAGATAACATTCTATTATAACAGTGTCAAGGCATGCTAGGCATCCACAACCTTCGGTATCTATTATTCTCGTAGATAAACTAATGCACTTTCAAAGGTCAACCGATTTTGCGAACACGCTCCAGTTCCCAAAAATCACACAGGCTCTGAATTCAGTATGATATGCATTTAACTTTACAACGATGTTAGTCACCAATGACACATTCTTTACCAAACCGCAGAAACGTTGTCCCTGATTTTATCTTGATCAGAGGCGGCGTTACTTCGCATGGAGAGTTCCATTTTCGTAAAGAAGCAGATCAAATGGAAGAATTATGTCATTTATTACTTACATTGCAGCTACTATCAGATGTTTCAGTAATTGATACCAACATTTAGCATTTGACATGACGCACTTGACAGTGACGGCGTAACGTATGTTATCATAGTTCTAACAAAAACATAGCCTCTCTTTCGAAAATATAAGTTTGCAATCAGGTAAACATTTGTCCAGGCCCTATATTATCTCATGAAGATATTCCACTCGAAGAATATCTCAACTAAATTAACCTGAACTTATGTCAACTTCATCGCCATCACTCAATGCAGACCTTGAGTCTGCGTCCTTCGCCCTCCTACATGTAATCTCTGGTTGGTGCAATTTCATATACTGAAACCAGTTAACTATTTGTGACGTCAAAGGGCAGGTAAATATCTAATTGTATTTCAATTCAAGGAAGTTGATAAGCAGCTACTACTAATGAAGATCTCATTACTGGATAGTCAACAATAGTTCGACGGGTATATGAGTTTCTGAAGGTCAAATTTTACAGTAAGAAGGAAGCGGCTTCAGGGAAATCGTTGGTATTATCTTGCTGAATTACTTCGTTAATTTACAAAGCTGACTTTGGTTGGATTCTTACCTTTTACCGGATAAAAATACAGCTTTGCAGGATTGCCATGATTGGTCAAGTAGAAATAACTATTTATTTTAATGAGCTGTGACGCAACCCTATACGTCATTTGCCTTACATTGTATCACTGAATCGTCGGGTATCGGTTATCCAATAAAAAAAATAAGAATCGATTGACAGATTCAACAGATACCGGCAAAGCACCTCGTGATGTGTTCCGACATGTGGGATATTTTCTTTGGAAGTTTCGAACAGGTGAGCAGCAATTGGGTAACCGAAGATACGCAGTGACATTCACAATATTTGAGATGCACTGAGAACTGCTTAGGATGACACAAAAACAAAAGCATGAGCATCGAGGTACTTAGAGTTTTCCTATCTCCTGTTGTCCGCCCACAAATACAATACAATTGTTCAATTTTTTTGCTGGCTGATCATGGAAGGAATGCTTTGGGGGGTGTTTAGTTATATGATGCTTGTAACTGAATGTTTTAACTCAGTGATCATAACTGTATGTTTTAACTACATGTTGATAACTGTACGTAACAATATGTTCGGAACTATTTGTTCGGAAATGTTTATTCGTAATTATTCGTTCGTAACTTTGAATTTGAAACCGTTCGTAACCACATGTTTGTTTCAATATGTTCGAAACCATATGTTCGTAACCATCTGATCGTATCTTTGTTTTCGTATCAATATGTTGAACTTGTACTGGACGTTTGGGCTTCATTCATTGATTTCGAGAGTTTATGTAGATTTTGCTGGTCACAACATAAGTGCGCTGTTTGATTTTCTTCATATTAAAATAAGAAGATCATAATAAGCAAACAATAATATTTTATTTAGTCAGAACAGAGCAATCAAATGCCTCAACATACTTATTCCATGCCCTTCGTTTCGTGTATCACGAAACCAGTTAAATTATCTTCCAGAAAAGTTGAATGCAACAGTGATTAACATTAAAAAACTGATACGTAACGTGTTATCTTTTCATTTGCTTGCAGCAATTAGAACAACGAAGATGGCGGGCTAATTTTAATTAACACGAATTTAAATAAGAAGTGCAAAATGAGAAATAATATGTTGACCATCGGTTTCACTTTCCCTCGGGCTCATTTGATCATTCTAACACCTACTGTATAATTGAATAATAAAGCACGAACGCTGGTACTTTTGATGCTTGCTTGCACTGGGAAAAAAGTGCTGTTTATCCTCCAGCTTCATTATCACTGCTGTAATCAATGGAAAACCACAGCCTATTTTTTGAAAAAGCCCATCATCATCAACAGCAACAAACATATCATCACACAAGAGGAACAATAGTCTCCTTCACTATTCCCAAACAGAACTCCATTGGAACGTTTTTTTCATTCTCCCTTCTCACTACTACACCCCTTTCCAAAACTACCATGTTCCAGAGCCGCCGCCCTCGTCCGCCGCATTGCAGCCCTGAGGGGCCAATTGTCCGCCGTGCCTAGGGAAGGTGTTTGTTCTGCAGTAAATGACTGCCAGAAGCTGCATCTTGGTGGATGCTCTATCATGTTCCATCAATATTATTATCCTATATTCAACCGTATTGGAAGAATGTGACATTTATTATTGGTTGTGCTGTGATGTCAATGTTTTTGTTTGTCAAGGTGGAGGTTCTTTAAAAATTCCCCGAGGACTTAAGACGTCATTGTTATTGAATATAAAGACTGCAATTTACGATCGAGTTTAATGGCGTGATATGCCTTGAGGCCTCATTAAATTTAAAAGCAAGCAATCTCGCTACCAGAATTTAAGAAATGTTCTGACATTCATGTCAACTTTTTTGTGGACTTAGTTCTTTAAAAACGTTCACCTGTCAAACATTTGTTTGCAACAATATATTATAAACATTCACCTATCAAACGTTTGTTTGTAACAATATATAATAAACTTTCAGCTATCAACCGTTTGTTTGCAATAATATACCATGAACATCCACCTATCAAACGTTTGTTAGCAACAAAATATAATACGAACCACCATTCGAAGGTTGTTGATTATCAAAAGTACGGCAGAGTTGCTGCTATCGCATTTAATAAATGATGTGCCAAACATGAGATCAATTACATAAAATGGCTTGAACCTTTAATGAACATAAGACATTAAATCCATCATGGGAAAGAAACACCTTTTTTATTTCAGGCCCACATTCCATTCAGGCCTACAATAACATAAGAAAACAGCAATGCAGATTTCTTGCAAACAACGACGGTGAAAATATTTATTTTCTGACAAGACATCTTCATTGAGGCTTAACGAAGACTAACAACAAGCTGTATGCACCGAATGGATAGTATTTCATGCTTTTATATGCCGCATTTGTATCCCTGCGTGACATATTTTCCACCAAACCCGGTCCTTTGCTGCCTGAGTTCTCGTATTTCCCTCACCTGGTTCCATTACACGTGAATGTGCCACCGCACGTCGCTGTGGTAACATTAGAAAGCCTGCGCCGAGGCGTGTTGGGACTCTGTAAACGGAGACTGGGACGCTGTAGAGTGTTTGGTGTGAGAAGGGATGGAGTCTCGGTCAACTAAGACTGAGACACTGGCGAGTGTCGCGTGTGACAAAGGACAGCGCCTCAGGAACACGAGACTGGGACTCAGGAGAGTGTTCGGTGTGAGAAAGGAAGGCGCCTTGTTTAACTGGGTCTGAGAGATTGAGAAGTGTTTGCTGTGAGAAGGGACACCGACTCGGTAAACTGAGACTGGGACAAGGAAGAATCGGGTTTGAAAAGAAACGATGTCCCTGTAAAGTGAGACTAGGACACCAGAGAATGTTTGGTTTAAGGAGGTATGGCAACTCGGAAAACTGAGACTGGGACGGTGGAAAGCGTTTCAAGTGAGATGGGACGATGACTCGGAAAACTGAGACTGGGACACCGGAGAGCGTTTTAAGTAATATGGGACGATGACTCAGGAAACTGAGACTGGGACGGTGGAGAGCGTTTTAAGTGAGATGGGACGAAAACTCGAAAAACTGAGACTGGGACGGTGGAGAGCGTTTTAAGTAAGATGAGACGATGACTCGGGAAACTGAGATTGGGACACTGGAGAGCGTTTTAAGTAAGATGGGACGATGACTCGGGAAACTGAGATTGGGACACTGGAGAGTTGGGGATGAGAAGGGACGGCCTCTGTAAACTGAGACTGGGACAAAAGGAGTGTCGGGTGTGAGAAGTTACGGCGCTGTGGGTAAATGACAACAAACTGTGTGTACCGAGGTCATCCTGATGCCCATGTTTTTTTTAGCAATTCGAATTAAAATTATTCAATGTCATTCTAGATAGATTAGAACTTATTGAATGTCATTCTAGACAGATTAGAACTTATTGAATGTCATTCTAGACAGATTAGAACTTATTGAATGTCATTCTAGACAGATTAGAACTTATTTAATATCTTACCTAGAATACTGCTTATATTTTAATTATTACAACCGTCATTTTCATTTAAATATAAATTTTTCATTCATCTTATTGCAAACGCATTTACCAAAGAGTATTCCTAAAAGAACAAAGGAATGTGCAAAACTATGGCTGCAATCATTGTTTAGCAACATTAAGGTCGGCGAACATTTACTGGCAACCATACGGTCGGAGGAACAGCTGGGACTTAAATACAGTCGTTGACATTTTGAGGCTTCTATCGTGTGACAGTTCCAAGCCTCAGGGTCCATAGTACGTAACATGTCCAAACTTTCCTCTATGTAAGCGTTAATAAAAAATATTTCAAAATCGTTCATACCATTTCACAGCTCGTTCACGCTGGTAAGGTACAACATCTCTGCGACTCGTATAAGATAATTGGAGCCTTTGATAAATATTTATGTGAATCCCAGAAGAGAAGCATTCCCAGAGGAGGGTCATTCCAAGATAATGGGCATTCCCAAAGGAGGGGCATTCCCTAGAGTAGGGGCATCAAATATGTTGAGGTCAGTCATGAGTGACAAGATCGTCGTTTCAATACGTGAAACTATTCTAAGTCCTGGGTTTTACAATCCTAATTTCATCAGT
>SDVV010009610.1:0-16627 GCA_016164225.1 Gammarus roeselii | reverse complement strand
TTTACAACCTCCGCTGAAAGTTTGTTCCATTCTTCGACAACTCTATACGTGAAGAAATTGCGCGTGATGTCGAGTGAGAAACGTTTCCCAACGATTTTGTATCCATTGTTCCTAGTCACTCCGTTCGTATCTAGAGTGAAAAGGATCGCTCGGTTGACGTTTTCCTTACCCTTCATAATCTTCCACACTTCATTTGTGTCGCCTCTGACTCTACGTCTCTCTAGCAAATAAAGATTGAGTTCGCCTAGCCTGTCTTCATACGATTTATTCGGCAGCAAAGGGTTGAGTTTGGTAGCTCTGCGTTGAACCTTCTCTAATTTGATAACGTCTCTTCTAAGATACCGAGACCAAAATTGAACGGAATACTCGAGATGCGGTTGAGGTTGAGGCTCCTCTAAATCCACTTCCCAGGCAGGTCTTTCATGGACGGAAGCCCGATCAGGTTGGCACTGAAGCTCAGGTGGTTGGCGTGTTATTGGCTCTAGATGTTGATGGCAGTGGGTGCCGATGGCTTAGTTCTTAAGCTTTTGAAAAGTTTTGCGGGTGCACTGTCTAACTTTTTCTTAATACCGTTTCAGAAGTCATTGCTTTGTAATGATCTGGCACACCCCTGCCACAACCAACTTAACCATCATCCAACCAACTGACACCTACATAACACTAACCCTCGTCCAACCAACCGACACCTACATAACACACTGGCTACACACTTCGATTCCCTTTATGCAGCCATTCCTGAACCTACAGATAATACATATATGCACACAGCTCTTGCATTAGATGAACATAGTGTCAACACGATCTTGCAGAACCACCCGCCTGGAGTGGGCGTGGAGGAGTTGGGGCTGCCAGAGGGGACAGGTTTGATTTGAGCCGCATTTCCACCGGAGCTTCAACGTGAGTCATAATAAGCTTCCCCGTAGGGTGCAACCGTCATTGATTCAGGTAAGATCGCACCGCCCTGCGTGCGAATATATTAATCTTGTCAAGATGAAACCAATTACATATTTCAATTGTAGCATATTCGCTTACTAGCACGTACAAGAGAGTAAAGAGTTACCGCGTATCTTCGTAAATGTATTGTTATCTCTGTGTGTAATGGGGTAGAGAGACCACCTCACTTGTATAGGCGTTTGGTGTTTTAGACAGCTTTGTGTAGTCCGGTGTGTTTTCCAGAAGTGATAAGCTTTTAACGATAGGTTAGGTCAGTGAGTAGGCTTTGTAGGTTGCACGAGGGATTCAAGAACGCTCGTCGGGCTGCCGCGAGAGCGTTGCAATCCATCAGTAAGTGTTTCAAGCTGATAGCCACTTGGTGGCAACAGGGGCAAGAAGGCGGGTTTGGTCCCGTGTTGACATCCATCAGGTGGTTGTGAGTTATCCATGTGTGTCCCCTGCACAAGCGGTCGATGAACACTTAGTTTTTTTTGTTGGTGAACTTTGTTTCCCATTCTCCGATTGAGGGTTTGACTGAAAACATTTTTTGTCCATTCGGTTGCCATATTTCATCCCATCGGGATGTTATATGAGAGTTGATGATAAGGAACCAATCCCGGTAATGTATTGCGAAAATTTGTTCTTGGTGAGTAGATGAAAGTATAGCAAGCGGGTCCGCAAGTTCGTTTTTTTCTTATTCTCGCATGTCCGGAGATCCAGCAGAATTCAACTGCCTGACCCGTCTCGGACATCACAAAGAGATCGTGCTGCATTTTACGTAGGACGGGATGTTCGTAGTCCTGTGTTTAAAGCTGGGTGAAGACGCTCAGACTGTCTGAGAATACGATGTACATGGGGAAGCGATCTGTTTAAGCGATAGAAATGACTAGTTCGAGTGCGTGGAGCTCCGCAGAGAACACGGAGGCCTCTTGTGGGAGGATGGCTGAGAGTGGGATGTCCCCGCACACAGCAACGGCTCCCACTCCGTCCGCGGTTTTGGAGCCGTCAGTGTACATATGGCGATACTTCAAATATTCTTCCCCAATTAGTCTTGGGAATTCCTGCCGGTACGCATTGGTTGGAGGGTACACTTGCAGGTCTGGGTTGACCGCTTGTATGATGATCATCCATGTTGGTGTGCTAATTTGAAGAGTTTGGTAGGAGAATGAAGGCTTTATAGCTTTACGATTGATGTTCAGCGAGGTCAGCAGGTTGTTTACACGAAGGGTAAATGATGGGCATATATCCTTTTTATCCGCGAAACGGCGCTTATCGGATATGTTGGTGATGTGGCTGATTGCCGGGTGGTTGATTAGACTTACAGTCCTAAAATAGTATTGTTGCGAAAGTTTTGTCTTGCCAGGAGCGGAAGTGGAAGTTCGTTAGCGAGCACGTTAAGGGATTCGATTGGGTTGGAGCGGAACGCACCGGTTGTGATACTCAAAGCATTGTTTGCGATGGTCGAGAGTAGTTTTGGCTGCTGAACTGTAGACGAACGGCTCCGTAGTCCAAGCGCGATCGTATTATTTGCTCTCAACAAAGTCATTCCGGTGTCCATGTCGGCACCGAACTTCAGTGATGTTACCGATTGGATAAGTCCCGTCGACCTTTAGCAGCGAGTCGCCAGGACTGCAATGTGGGGTCGCCACGTGAGTTTAGGGTCCCACACAGGACCCAGGAATTTTATGGTTTCGTCGTATACTAGAGGGGTGTTGTGCAGCGTTAGGGCTGGTTTCAGGTGTAAACCGGGCACAAGGGTAAAGTGCATTATTTTAGTTTCAGGGGGCGAGAATCGGAATCCGTTTCGGGAAGCAAAGTTCTCGAAAAGGTTTAGGCACTTCTGAAGTTCATGTTGAATTGTTATGAGGCTGGGGTGTCTGTAGCTTATTAGTAGGTCGTCCACGTATAGTGATCAGAGCAGTTTTCCGTCTCGGGGAAGAATGTCGGCTAACTGATCGATTTTGAGGATGAAAAGAGTGACACTGAGGACGTTTCCCCGAGGGACGCCCATTCCTTGCTGATATGACGGAGACTAAGTTCTGCCAACCTTGACCCTGAAGATGCAGTTTTGTAAAATTGGTGGATGAAACGTGGTAGGCGACCTCTCAAACCTTTACGGTGGAGATCCTTCAGGATCCCGTATTTTCACGTAGTATTGTATGCTATTCCAACGTCGAAAAATATGGAAACTACATGATCTCTTCGGACAAAAGCCTGTCTAATGTCTGATTCCAGTTGTACGAGGTGGTCAGTTTTGGAGTGGCGCTTACGGTCACCGCACTGGATGTTGTCAAGGCCTGCATGCATTTCAAGGTAGTCGACTAGGCGTGAGTTTATCATTCTTTCCATAGTCTTACATTGGACGCTGGTTAGGGCAATGGAATGATAGTTATGTGGGTCGCTGCGACATTTCCCGGGTTTGGGTATTGGGATAATTACGGATTCCCGCCATTGATTGGGAAAGATTGAATTTGAATACAAAGTATTCAACACATTTAGTAGGTGCTGGAGAGTGTTGTCAGGAAGGTGTTTGATCATATTGATGTGCACTCGGTCCGGCCGGGGTGAGGTTTCACGAATGTGGTCGATAGCATATTGTAGTTCATGGAGCAAGAAAGGTTTGTTGTAGAATTCTTCATTTGCGAAAGTGAAGTCAATATGCACACTTTCTCTCAGGATCTTTCCCCATTGGAAAGAAGCCGTATAATTTGTTGATTGCGATATTAGGCTAAAAGTCTGAACTATTTTGTCCGCGATGCCCACGTATGAAGAATAGATAGTGTCTCCGGCCGATAGTATGTGGATAGGTCGCTCGGGGCGACCTTGGATATGTCTGATTTTTCCCTACGCTTGGGAAAAATGGTGTTTCGATTGATTGTGTTAACTAATTGGGTTCAGCTTTCTTGCTTCTTCTCCACGCTAGGTTGGCGGAACACGGCAGTTCCCCTTTTCCAGGCTACTTGGTTCCTGGGGGGAACGTGTTCAGTGGAAGGCTTAGTACATCCTTTCACGCCGGTCCATTGCTTCTCGTACCTCAGGGCACCACCAAGGTTTTGGGAAAAAGGTTGAGGGTGAATATTGGGGAATGCATGCGACAGCTGCACTACGGAATTTTCCGTATAGACGTATGACAAGGTCGCGCTCTGAAATGTCTTCGGGAAGGCCCTCCACATAGTCCCATGCAACATGTGTCGAGTATTCCTTCTAGCTGGCTTTCCGGTAGGACTCCCAAAACGAGTTGGGGAGCTGAAGTGGGGGAACAGATTGATAAATCGATGGCGGTTTCACTTTCGAGGGTGATCCGTGTGGGTTGTCCGTCGTTGAGATGGACCCTGTTGTGAGTGTCTATAGTGTTGGCCATTATCACTCCCCTGGGGTCTGTTCTCAGGCATCTTCACACTTCGTGGTAGCCGTTGAAGTCTCCAAGGAGGAGTACGGGATGATGCAGTTTGTTACGCATATCGGTAATTAGTGCCTCCGTGAGGCCGTTTTATCGTGACGAGTAGATAGATACCACTGTAATTGGTCTTGAGATACATATCTTCATTGCGACAGATTGGAGTTCTGTTCTCAGAGGAAGGAGGTTATGAGGTATGCTTTGATGGATCATAAGTTCCACTCCGCCGTGTGCAGTCACACTATTGTAACCTTCGCGACGGTGTATGACATATAGAGGGATTGTGAAGGTGGCTGTGTTACGGAGTTTGATCTCCTAGAGGTATACCAGTAAAGGTTTATGGGTGGAGATTAGAAATAATAATCTTTCATGCTTCCAAGTTCCTGGCAATTCCACTAAAGTATTGTGCTGTTGTTCATTTCGGATCTGTTTCACGCCCAGATCTTGATGGTCTGGAGCGCTCGAGTGGTTTGTAGGAACTTTCGTGGTGTTCGTGTCTATGGGTCGCAGGTGTCTTAGATCGAGAGCGTTTGCAAGAGCGTTCACTTTCTGTAGAACATGATCCCCTAGACTCACTGCGTTCTCGGCTGTGAGTGCTCTTGTAGGAGGAAGAGGACGAGGGAGTACGATCTTTGTGTTTGCTTCTTGAGCGAGTGCGTTTCTCTTCTATGGAGGGTTTTTTGAACATTATGATGGGCTGAGTAGTAGTTATTGGGATATTTGAGTCGAGTGCGGTGAATGGTCGATCAGTGGTTTTGGGTATCAGTTTTTCGATGAAGATTTTCAACACGTCCTCGCGCAGGCGATAATCGTTTTCACTTGTGAGATGTTCTGGTGTCGGTCATTTTAGTTGAGGGTTGAAAACCTCGTTTTGTTTTTCACTGGGTGCGGTTGCAGTAAAGACGGTCAGAAGTCATTCAACGCTCTGATCGAGGTGATCTGTGGTTCGTGGGCTGTTGCTAATCATTTTGCTTTGTGGCGAGAGGGCGTCGCATACCCTACGATCGTCGTCGGAGGAATCTTCGTCTCTTCGCCTTTTGATTTACGGGTTATTGGACCTCTCCTCGTGGTCGACCGAGGCAGCATCCATCGCAGTGCTCTCTTGGGCACTGGTGGATTCGTTGCTTGGGACGCCCCCCTCTATTACGAGGGCGGTCGCTGGGCTGGTTGTGGTATTGTTAGTACTGGAGAGGGGTGTTGGGGTCATGGTAATAGTTTGTGTTGACGGTACGCGAGTGTCGTCTGGTGGGGTAGACTTAAAAAGTTGTAGATTCAAATGCTTTGGCATAATTTAATGTACGGCAGTTTGGATTTACGTCGTCAAAGATTTAGATGGCTTGTTTTTGTGTGACACTGCGGTCACTTTGTATGATTGTCATTGCTTTTTGGTCCATCTGCTTTGGGCAGTCTTAGTCACCTGCCTCATGAAGGCATGAGCAGTGGTAGCAGTTAAGTTGGTGGGCTGTGCAGTCATTTCGGTCATGCTAGCCGGCGCATGTCTTACAGCGTTGGGATATGTATGGCTTGCAGTATTTGATGACGTGGCCGTATTTCAGGCATTTTTTGCACATTGCAGGCCATGTCGCCACTAGGGTGAGTTTTTGCTTTTCCCTGTTCGCCCGGAATTACTATGAATTTCGGGTTTTCACGTCCTGGGAAAGTGATTTGATATGCCGTGGTGTGGATGTTTCGTGGTTTGATCCATTATACTAGGGAAACGTTGATGACTACGCAATCTTTAGCTAAACCTGCTGCAAAAAAGCTTAGGTCAGTTCTAGGAGTGTAGTTAGAAGTGTACAAAATTCGTCTTGTAACGTAGGAGAACGGATGTATTTCGACAGTTACTTTGTGTTTGTCGATTTTATTAATCCTTTGCATAGCGTTGCTTTGCTTGATATTTAAGACGCGGGCCACATACTTCTTTCCCTGTTGGTCATGTTTATTGGTTTGCCTCCCAGTTGTTTGGTGAGCAAGTTCATCAAGGTGAATGGGTTCATTGAGGGAACAGCTTTGTCCGCACCGCTATTTACAAGCGTTATGAGGAAGTGGGTAGGGAATGATGCTGATCTCCTCTCCTGGGTGGGAGGGTCAGCCAGGGGGGAGCGAATCGCGGCCGCAAGCTCTCGTCGCCCGACTTTGTGCTTAGTTCGGTATTGCAAGATCTCCCTCTCATTCTTTTCCTAGGGGCAGTCTTCGTGTCCCGTAGGATGGCCGTTTACTTTGCAGTAAAAGTAGTGAGATTCTACGGATGGGCAGACAAGGGATCGCCCCGTTTATCGTGGTCGTCTTGGGAGCAGTCAGTGTGAGCATCTTTGCTTACCGAGACAATCTCTGCTCGTGTGTCCATATTTCTGGCATTTATAGCATCGCATCGGACGTCTTTCGAAGGGTGTAACCTTGGTTTCGGGGTCAAAGAAAGGTATGTCTATATAGTTAGGTGGGGTAGGGCAATGGAATTTAAGCAGTGTTTCTTTTCGGTTTGATGTTTGGTGCAATTTTCGCTTCAACTACACATTCCTCGTATTACACGAGTCCGGTGATGAACTCGTCGGCTTCATCTTCTCGTAGTTTACATGGGCAAATATTCGGTCTGTCATTGACATCGAATGTCATTTTCAAGTGTTCGGGGAATTTAGGGACGTTGTTGAATAGATTGTGGTCATCAAATCGGGTGTATTGTCTCCTCTTTACGTTTTTTGGTGTTCGGGCGTTATGAGTTTTGGCTGGGAGGAGAGCAATGTTATCAGAGAGGTCAGAGGCGTTCACCGACTTCACTGGAGGGCGCCGAGCAGTCATCAGTCTCCAACTCTGGAAGGCCCATCATTTTGCTTATCTTGCCTAGGGTATTCTGCATTCCGATTATTTTGCGTCCAGCTTCGGGGGAAGTGTTCATTTCGTGTTGTAGACTATGACCTGAGTCAGGTTCTTCCCTGTCGATGAGGAACTTCTGAAGGGTTTGTCAATCTTTCTTGCAGACTGGTTTGAGTGCGATGCTCTGGAGGGGCTGTCAGCCTTTCTCCGATAGGACATAGTCTTGCCCATTGTTCGATCCCCGGCTTCTACCCGGGGTTCTGGGTTATGAAGGTGGGGCTTTCTTAACATCTATTTCTTTTGTATAAACAAATATATACACTAACTTGATCCTTAAATTTAGCTACTCTTAAAAAAATTAATCCTAAATCTAAATTTTTTTGGGAAGATTTTTGTTTTCATTAACTTTTTTCGAAACAATGCATTTTTGCTTTTTTTAAATTTCAATTGGTTTTGATTCTAAATTCACAAACCCTGGTGTCAGTGGGGGGCTCACCTCTTCATGCACCAAGGGGGGGGTGTAGCTACAAACTGAAAAAAAGAACAGTGGAGGGCTCTTTTAAATCAAAATATATCTACACAAAGGGACAAATAAAATTTGGTGGTTAACGAGGACACTGCAGGAAGGCCGGTACCTTATTGCTCATGCTCTAAAGAGATGATAGTCGATCTCACAAATTACGTTGAAATCTTTAACCTTTATGAGACCATATTTGGTCTTGGGGCAATATTCAGCTCAGAGCGGTGACCAGCTCTTATTTTGATTCAGCAAAAAAACAAGCTTCTATACCCTGGAAACTTGCTAACTTTGGAGCTTAGACGCAAAGAACAGTAGCTATGCGATGGTGTTTTTGAACTCACTTGTCACTCATTGGTTACAATACTACCTTTGCGCAAAGCTTGTTGGGGCTGCCCAGGGGTGACAGGGACCACCTGTCGAGGCTGAGGGGCGGGCACCACACGGTCCACAGTCATACCAGCATACATTGGGAAATGTCCCTTCCGATCTCTGCTTGCGGCGCCGGGGTTTACCCGATTCGGTCGAGCACGTCACGACGTTGTGCCAACCATTGCACAATGCAGGCTCCACCATAACATCACGTCAGTGCGTGATGCCGTTGCCCGTGCGACGGCATCAACTACCTCAGGGGTGCAGGCCTAATATAGGGCCTGTCACCAGCTCCTCCATCGCAGAAGAGTTGGGGTTTAGCAACAACAACAACAATTACTTTGTGGTGTCCTGTTAGATTTGTGGCTAAAGACAATTGTGATGCCTATATTTAAAGGCAAGTCAAGGTATGATCCACTAAACTTTTGACTTGCAAATCTGACCTCTGTGTGCTTCAAGAGTTTGGAAAGGATTATTGTTTCTGTTGTGGTCGAGTTTCTTGAAGGCAATGAGATTCTCTCCCCTCACCAATTTGGATTCTAGCAATTTCAGTCTACTGGGGATCAGTTGCTCTTGGCTTATTCAGAAGTTTTGGACTGGATGGATGATTGCTTTGTTGTGGATGTTGTGCTGCTAAATTTTTCAAAGGCATTCAATGTTTTTCATTACGACGTGTTGATTCACAAGCAGAGGAAGGTGAGATATGGGGCAGTTCTGCTGGGCTGGATTCTATCTCTTATGAGTGGTAGTTCTATGAGTGTTGGTTTGTTGATTGTTGTTGTGAATTGAGGGAGGTAGTTAGTGGAGCTCCTTAGGGTTTAGTACTTGGTCCTGTGCTATTCCAAATCTATATTGATTGTACCACAATTGGAGTGCTGTCTTCTTTTAAGTAATTTGCTGACAATTACAAGCATAGCTATTTTTGGAACATGAGGGTGTTAAGTCTGCAGTTTCCATTGAACTTCGTTCAGTGCCTGAGACCTGAGAGTGGTAATGAATGTAAACCTGAAATTCCAATATTAGGTCAGAGAGGTAGTGGGGAAAGGCCTTGAGATTCGCCAAGAACCTGCCAATATCTACCATCTATGTGGAATGTAGGTTTTCTTATTGATTTGAGATGGCTCGAGTCAGTGCAGAAAATGTGGACAAAGAGTGTGGATGAGCTAGCTGAATTGGATTGGATTGCTTTTCTAGACAAACTCAAGTTATTTTCAATAAAAAAAAATTCTCAGAGCAGACCTTATTAAATACTGGAGGATCATCTGTGGGTCGAATGGTGGTGCCAACCTTGGGGTCTTTTTCAGAGGGCTTCTGATGTGAGAACCCAAGGCAGTCCCTGTAAGTTTTTGATGCAGCTTGTAATACTGATGTCAAGAAGAGATTCTTTGGAGCACCACGGGTTCAGTTGTGGAACAGCCTGCCAACTATGTTGTGGAGTTTGATTCCCTTGCTGCATTCAAGCGGTGTTGGCAGAGTTTCTGGGCAATGTTCTGTTTGAGTTTGTTCAGCTTTGAAGCATTTCTTTCACCATGTTCATCTCAGGGCTTTGGGATCTGCATGTTGGATGCTCTATCTTCTTGTGAGTGTTTTGTGCAACCATTTTCATTGTTTGTTTTTCTTTGGCTAGCCTGCATGCATGGATGGGATATTTTTGAGCCTTGGTTTTGTGGTGTTGGAGTGGTAGCTGCCAGGGTTGTGTTGTGGTGTTGGGTGTGTCTGAGTGTGTTGTCTTCATTCACTTCTCTGGTGTACATTGTGCTGTGCAGTTTGCTGTTTTAGCTCTTATATTAATGTTCTGCAAAGTAATTGTTTGTAGGGTAACTAAGGGTACACACTAATTCCAGTTCCCAAATCTGAGTTAACATTGCTGTTCTCAAAATTATACCAGCGCACATGACTGTGCTGGTCTCCCTCAGTTCTGTTGGTTATTCCAAAATTGCTTTCCCTCCTCACTCCTCTTGCTACCAGCACTCATACATGCCCACTTTTCTATACCCAACTTGACTTTTACCCATGTTGTAGTGCAAGCCCTTGTCAGTTAACCAATTGTTTTAATTCTAGTTTTGTCAGCCTGTTTTTAGCAAAGTTGGTGGTAATTGGTGCTACATTTTTGCCCTATACTTTCATTGTTTCTAATTAAAGACTGGTCATTTTAAACAGTCCTGATGTTGGGATATCAAACTTCCATACAAAAATCTGCACAATCTTTCTGTTTCATTTGTAGAGTCTCACACCTCTCTTAACCTTAACGATAAGGTCAAGAGAGGTGTGAGACTCTCCAACAATGCTTGTTTCGCAATCTTTGAGGGAGATTTCTCATCCCCTTGCATAGCCCCTATTAGTAGCCTCTTTTAACAGGCAGAAAGCAACCAATTGACAAGTGTCTGTCCCTCTTTAACTTACAGGGCAAAAATAAATTGGTTTATGACCTACTACAAGACCGACATTGATTTACGTTCACTGCCTGGCAATGACACACCAATATGATGATGTATTAAAGGTGGAAAAATAAAATTAAGGAAAATGTAATTATCCTGAAAAAATGAGCCATAAAACATAATAAATCATCAGGGAATGGAATTCTTGTAGATTTGGTGTGCTATATGATGTGAGTGCTGTAATTGAGCAGCAAACAATGACTGACCAGACCAGAAGTCTTGAAGGAAGATAAATAGAAAAAAAAATGTAGAAAAAAAATACATCAAGTATGCCTAGGCTTGCGCAGCTTCCTTCTCAACCTTTAAAACTATCCAGTGGGAATTAAAAGTAAGTAGCTATTTGGTAAACCAATGGATATTTGGCCAAATCATGAGAGCCTGTGAAAATTCATCATCTGATTGTAACATTGATAAATTCAAAATTACATGAGATCTAGCTAGTCAAATGGGTACAAAAAAAAAAATGTAACATTGATTTTTGATCACTCATTTTTATTTGATATGAACAAACTATACACTAAAAAATGTGTATTTTATTTGTGCTTCTAGTGTCATATTCATTGTTTGGAATTTGATTTTGCTTCATATAGCTATTCCCCAAACAAACAAGTTTCACATTAAACCCCAATGGTCCAGGAGATAAATTGAGAGGGGTAAGCAATGAACATTCATTTCTTACCCCCATAGCATTCATTTTCATCCCCTTCCGTTCATTTCTTGACCTTATAACCTAATTACTGCTAACTAAATACCTACAGCTAAATCATCCCACCATACAAAACGCACTGACAACCATAGCTGCTTTCACACTCTTAGACCTGTTATCATTAATATTCAAGTAAATTTAAACATTTTATGGTGAGATCCTTCATTCAGAAGTTGGTGAGTCACAGTCCAGTCTTTTGTCGGTCAGTGAGTGATGTTCTCAGTCATTTGTCCGTCGGTGAGTGATGTTCCACTCCACAAAGTTTTTTTTTCAGTCGAAGTGAGCTGCAGAACCTGGGAACATTAATACCCTGTTCTTGATGTCCTTGTTAACCGTTCCATACAAAATGTAGCTTGCCTCCACAATCTCAACCTCCTTTACCTTCGTATCTTGACAAGTCCACTGGCAGGGACCACTGCCAATGTTCTTTTGCTTGTCTTGTCTGCATCTTTGTCTTGTGCAGATGTCATGATAACTTTCACTAAGCAATAAAACAGCTTTGGCTCAGTGTTTAACACAGCTACATATTTATTAACAGTTTCTTCTAGGAGCTTCACTAGGTCCTGGTTGCTTTTCTTTACTGGTGGTGTGGTGTCTTCATCTTTTGGTTGTTGTCATTGCTGTTGCTGAGGTGTCAAGTCCTTTGGTATCAACACTTTCCACTGAAGTGGTTGGTGGGAAGTGCTGGTTGGTTTTGTTGTCTTTTCAGCGTGTTCCTTCTTATTTAGTAGTTCATTTTGCAGAGCCCTGGCGTTTTCCTTTCTCTTCATTTTTTTTTTTCAATATTCCTCATTAGTGATGACTGACCATGCATGGAGAGCACCTTGTTTGGTCCAGTAGGTCGTGAACTATGGCCATGACTATGGAGAACTTCCTCCATTGAATGCTTTACCAATTTATCTTCTGTCAACACCATGACCTATGGGCTCCTTCTGGAGCTCAGCTATTCAACTCTGCAATAAGTTCACCCACAGTGTAGTCTGGCAAAAGAGCTTATAGCTGGCATCTTTCATCAAAGATGATCGGCGTAAAGGGGTTACGTGGGTTACTACCTGAAGCCCAATTGCTGCAACCTTGGGGCAAGATATAGGGGAGTGGTGTTGTTCCCCTCAAGGGTGAGTTGGTCAGAGACAATTGGATGTTGTTGCACAGATGTTGCCAAAATTTGCTGTAGAGAATGCGTCAGCAGTTGCTGAAGAGGAGGCTGTACAGTCTTATCATTTGACAGCCCATCGCCACCGAGATCTATGTTCTCAAGGGACTTCTCCTGCAGAATCGAGTTATTTGTTTTATCTACTGGCTTGCCACTGTCAAACCATTGCTTGTAAGTCTTCAATTTCATTTCATCCAGCCTTGCCATGCTATATTTCCTCCAATCAAGGGACACTATGATGGTTGCCCTGAAGCCAGTTTTCACATTATCTGCAGACAAGCCACATCTCCACACCCCTGACACCATATGTTCAATGCACACTTACCAAGTGCCTGATTTACACCAGTCATCTGTACAAATTGTGAGTTCCACATCATACAGCAACTACAATGGTGCAAAGCAGGGCACATCCATGGGCTGTAGTAGGTCAGTGCAGTGGGGTAGTAAATTCAGGATTGAAATATTCTCCTTGATGGCTAATTTCACTGTTGCTAGCAAGGTGTGGCTGAAGTGCCGGTCCGTTAAATCAAAAAGTATTCTTAAAACAGGCTTCACAAACAGTCAGGAACTAGAAATTGATAGATATTCATAAACAGAGTGAACCTTGATGAGGCAAATTGAAGTGGATTTGGTTGAGAAATAAACAGATATGAGCCAAAAAATAAACACTAGTGGGGTAATGAAAAAAAAAATGTTCATTTCTCACACAATAAGCATTCATAAATCACCTCATTCATGACCCCCACCCTATCCCACCAATTTAAACCAATATTATGATGTCTGGCATCATGCCCTTGGTTCATTTCTTACCCCACAATGCCAGTGTTAACAGCATGTAGGGTAAGAAAAGTGACATTTAGTGAGGCTGAAATTGTGTTTTTGAAATCTTATTTTCACCATTTTCAATGAAATTGGACTCCTATTTGTACTTTTCAACTTGAAAATTATAAAAAAAGTACCCAAATAAGCTGATCTTAGCTCTAACTACAGACACATGTGTTTTGGCAATTGAAAAAAAATTACCCCTCGGGGGAAGGGCATTTCTTACCCCAAAACTGACGTGTTCATTTCTTCCCCTATTCAACTAGCACCTGGGCCAGACAACATCCTAGCGCTACATTCAAGCCATGCAAACAAATATTTTCAAGCCCACTGCAAATACTGTGAGAAATTTTGGACACCTCTGATATGCCACAAGTAATTAAATGTGTCATCTTCCTTCCGTTAAAGTAGGTAACCCTATCAAGTTACAGATCAGTTCCTTAGACACTGCTCTTAGGTAAAATATATGACTTTGAATAAAATAAATAGTCAAGGTTTAGCAGCATGGTTTCAGAAGAGGAGCCCACCAACTCAACCACTGAAACATCATGATGTAGCTTATGATTTGTAGGATCGACCGGGGTGATTCCCTGCGGTTGGCAACATGGGGTGACTCCCCACACCCCATTTTGGGCACCATGACGTTGGAAATGTCACTATTTGACTTTGGGACTTGAAAGAGCAGGTCTTTGTTAGTAAGTATCAGCTACTTGTAGTAATTTGATACGCACACAGAATTTATGAAAAATCGTCAAAGTGAAGGTGTGCTTTACAGGTCCCTGATAATTTTGGTTCGGAAAAATCTATGTTCCGCAAACTTTGATGCTATGGCTAGAGTTCCCCTTGAATTAGGGCCAAATTTGGTGGTGATACTCGAAATATGTTGTAGTTTGTTGCGTGAGAAGGATTTCTGAGAGAAATGTATACTTTTGAAGATATATACAAGTATACAACTGCGGGGAATCACCCCAGGGGAAAAAACGATCGGGGGTGATTTGCACTTATGTTGTTTATGAATATATTTTTTTTTTCCAATTAAAAGTAATTAAATGCAATTTTTCACTCATATAATGACATCTGGAAGTAAATGACCCACAATAATGACACTCACAGCTTATTCGAAAATGTGTGGCTAACTAATTTTATAATGACCTGATGTTTAT
Source organism: Gammarus roeselii (assembly GCA_016164225.1). NCBI lineage: Eukaryota > Metazoa > Arthropoda > Malacostraca > Amphipoda > Gammaridae > Gammarus > Gammarus roeselii. Next base: position 2,315 of record SDVV010009610.1, on the reverse strand, counting down.
AACACATGGTGACATGTATAGGCCCAAGTGTTGACTCATGTTTAACACCCAGGAACAATCTTTTTCTATCATATTTTCATATCAAGATGACAATACCTTATCTAGCATGACTTGTATTTATGTTAATGCAATAAATTTACAATAGAATCAAAGAAATACATTTTTCACTTGTTTTATTGTATTATGTAAGTTTTTTGTAATATTTGCTCATTAACTGGTACATTCGGGTTATAATTAGTTCAGGATGTGGATAAATGACTTCCAGTAAAGTTGGATTGCAATTATTGAAGAAAAACTTCGTTTCCTACCATGAAATTGGAAAAAAATAATTAATTTTACTTTACAGTCAAGTATGACGGCGGCATAAGACAAGCATAAAAAAGACCTGTCAGATGAAATATTTTACTTAGCTAACATTATATTTTAAGCAACTGATATATTCTTATATAGGCATGCTCATTCTCAATCTTTTACTTAGAATTTCAATTATTGATACATGGGGGGGGGGGAGTGCTGGGAATCAGCCCTGATTAGGGGCCGTAGCTCTCCGCACTATTTTTTGTAAATAACTTTTTTTGGGTTCTGATAGAATGTTGAAACTTACAGTGCTCCATGATCATAATAGTAGCTATACACATCATATATACAAAGTTTCTCGGACGCGTACTTTTTGAGTTATTTCAAAGTATGCGGAAAATGTGGGGAGTCACCCCTGTCGGCGCTACATTGTTTTATGGATCAAATGTGGACATAATATATCTAATAATTGCCAAGGCCTTTGACAAGGAGGATCCCTAAGTACTTCTAACAATACTACCTAGCTACATGATAAATAATTGTTCCAAAGGAAATTTCTTTGAGTGGTTAAAACAAGCAACATAGAACTCATAGTGGAGTAGTAAATAGAAAAACTTTGTTACAGCAGAACAATGATGTCTCCCAGCAATAATCAGTTTTTATCCCCAGCACTCACCGGCGGGACCTCTAGTTCCTCCACCTCCAGTATAAAGATGTCAAGACGATCGAGGATGTCGGGCATGATCTTGGTGAGAAGCAATAGAGCTAGTAGGAGGTGGCTGAAGATGCATTTTCGGAGACGGCCTTTGTTGAGAACACTGCAGCAGGGAACAGGAGAGTCAGTGGACTGAAAACGACTCGATAGATGAAACAGCTCACTGTTAGAGGGGCTCAGTTGTCACTTGTAAATGAACTGAAGAAGCTGACCAGGCAAGTAACGGAAATGGAAGACAGAACTGCAGAATTTTAAAAAATCTGATTGCTCAACTTTATTGACAGGTGTGGGGGGCATATAGGATTTTTGGACAAGAGGCAAGGAGCTTCAGGACAGAATACAGGTGATTAATACTGGAAGAGGTTTGAGAGTCACCTGGTGTGTGAACTTTACTACCTTTTGAGGGTAAAAAATAAAGCCAATTTGTTCACATTTACTAGGAGCCAAAAATATGAGAGTGAGCCAAAATAGTAGGCTCAATGCAGCCAAATTATTTCATGGTGGGACAAAAATGTTCAAGTTATCTCACCATTGCAGCACCACAGACTGGTGAGGGGCAACAGAGCTGAGGAAGGCCAGCACAGCCATGCGCACTAGTATGATATTTCAAACAGATAGGCAGGCACGGGTTAAGGAACAGGAATTAGTGCGCACTGATGGCAATCCCCTGAACAAATAACATGAATTAAAAAATTAAAAAAACGCAGCACAGCTCTTTATAAAACAGAGATGCACACCAAGAAGCAACACATCTAGGAACACCCATACTGCAACCCAACGGGCTACCACTCTAGCACAACAACACGCTGATACTATGCCAATACAAAAACACCAAGGAACACAGTACTTGCAAATGTTACTACGAGAACGATAAAAGTCTCCGAGACAAAATCAAAGAATTAGGTAACCTTGCATTGAATGAAAGTATCCAGTTCTGAATGTGGGCACGATTGAACTGAGTGACATGAAGTGTCTGAATGCTAATGGCTTATTTAGAGCATGTGTTGAGAATGATGAGCAGAGGTATGCTTTGCTGAATGCTGCAAAGGGGTTGATGCATGTTGATGAGTTTAAATCTGTGTATGTTCAGAGAGACCTGACCTACTGTCAGCGTCAGGAATTGATTGCTAGAAGAGCAGTGTTGCGGGACTCTCCTCGGGGAGGCAATGGTGGTGGCAGCCGGAGGGGCGATGGCCGTGGGGGCCGCGGTGGCGGGGCTGATGTTGGTGGTAGCTGGAGGGGTCTTCGTGGTGGTGCTGGTGGTCGCGGTGTTGGCGTTCTTGGTGGTGCTGGCGGCCTTGGC